>MJUU01069214.1:7238-22449 GCA_002080025.1 Modiolus philippinarum
AAAAAGTAAGAAGGATGCAAAAACAAGTGGTTAGTGAGAAATTGTTGTTACCATTAGTTAATGCAATGGCCGTTCCTACAACTTGTGTCTTTTACTGAAGATCAAATCAAAACATTTGCAAGACAAAAACCCGAAAGATGTTGAAAATTGCTTTTCATTATTTTATATTAATTATACAGCTGGTTTGCACCATCAGTTAAAATGCTAACGTTTTCATTATGAATAAAATTTCAAAAGTGTGTTGGATTTTTAAAATGTCGGGATCATTTTTCGCAATATGCAACAAAGTTAAAGCTTTCAGATAATTGCAAAGGGGTATAATAAAAAGTTTTCCTTTAATTTTAACAAAAAATATGATCACGTTTGTACAATGCTTGTAGCTTTCCATCTCTTGATATAGGATTCCAAACGTTTTTCAAAAAATGGTTTGTAAAAACATTATCACCAACAACTATGTTGTAGCTTCATAAAATATTTTAAATGTTTTGAAAAATACCGTAAGCAAATGTTTCATAGTTTCTAAATGTGTCATGTTAAATGAATTGGTGTATAAAATCTATAACAAATAACTAAGGTAAAAATTGCAAACTTGTTATTGATTTCAAAATTGCTTGATACATTTGTAGCATTTATTGCACAAATACTTTTCAAATACAAAACAACATATGAATTCCTTCTTATACCGCTCTAAGGGTTTCTACAAAACCAAAATAATTTTCTTGGTATCAAAAAGTATTGTACAGTTAAACCTGATTTTCTGTAATCAAATTAAATCAATCGAAAATATATTTAAAAAACATCTCAAAAATTGCAATGAATTTAAAAAATGGTCAAAAGAAATTTGAGCCATCAAATTTACAGTTTTATAATCGAAATTCCAACCCCTTAAAAATACTGAGGACTCATTCCGTGTATGGCACTCGGTGGATGTCCTTAGTACTGGATTTGGCTTCTTATTTCGATATTTTTGGAAACGAGTACTTCATTTTTGACTACTTTTGGATTTTGGCTTTCCAAATTATTTGATTTTAATGCTGCTGATGAGAGCAACGTGTACAGCATAACGAAATTTACTGTTTTTATGCAACTTCGGTATTTTTTTGTATTTTTTAACCATTGGACCGATGCCACTGCTGGTGGACCACAGGTCCCCGAGGGTATTCACAAGCCCAATAGTCGGACTTGTCTGACATGAAAAATTTTACCTTGCGTGTTTTACGAACCCCTTAAAAATACTGAGACTTCATTCCGTGTATGGCACTCGGTAGATGTCCTTAGTACTGGATTTGGCTTCTTATTTCAATATTTTTGGAAATGGGTACTTCTTTTTGACTACTTTTGGATTATGGCTTTCCACATTATTTGATTTTAATGCTGATGATAAGAGGTTACTCATTGAAACACATGTACAGCTCAACGAAATTTACTGTTTTTATGCAACTTCGGTATTTTTGTATTTTTATACATTTTTTTAAATCTAGATTATTCAATTATAAAGATACCTGCAGTTTTAAAAAAAAATAAGGAATAATTTAATTTTTCTTTTGATGTTAATTTAATCAGGATTTTCAGTACAACACTGAACTGATCAATGCTCTAAAACAATATCAAAATTTTGTTTCATACGAAGCAGAGAAAAAAGAGAGTGTTCTGTTGTGAATAAAATTTATTTGCCTGTATCAACTAACCAAAAATATGTACATTTTGTATATAATTTAATTTTTTGTTCTGCAGAGGAATAGTAAAGGATTTATGCCCAATGTCAAATTACCCGCAAATTAATTACTCTTTCTACGACCTCCAGTAGAATCCTTAAGATTTCAAATATTATAATAGTCATCTTACACAATTTTTTCTTTTAATTTAACTCTGTAGTTACACTTTCTGTTTACGATTTTTCAAATCTTTTTATTTGATCTGCACCGAAGAGATATTAGTTGTCGAAATGCTAAATTTACAGTTACGTCGGTATTCAGTCAATTATTCATTGAGTCACATCTAGTATGATTAGTTTCTTTTCAACGTTTTTTCCTTTTTTCAGCGAAAGTATTTTTAGCTCCTGAGGCTAGAGCCAGACGACAGAAGGTTGAATGGACAATGATTGAAAGTGGTCATTTGTAGGCATTACGGTTTAAGTTAACTGTAATATTTAGGTTTGGATTTTGGAATACTGTTAGTTGCAGTCAAGTTCAAATTGACTATAGTTGATAATATTTATTAAATTTCTAGGGTTTATCTAAATTTCTGGATGATAACCATGCATCGTACCTTTTTTGTTCATGGGTTACTATGGTCAAGAATTTTTTGTAAAGACGATGTTAGACGTTCAACAACTGTGGCTTCATCGCTAGAATGGAATCTAGATAACAATGGGCCAACGAGAAATTTGAATCATCTAATATATAAATTGGTTCCACGTTGTAGTTAGCTCTCTAAAGCACGTGCTCTATGACCATTTTTTTTTCATTATTTCAAACTATTTTTGCCCTTTTCTTGCGGAATATTTTTGACAGTTATAAAGTGATTTTAGAGCTTATAAAAGATGTTGACAAAACGAGTAGATCTAGAAATGCTCCGTTGAAACGCGTGTACAGAAAAAAAGTTTATTATGCAACTTGAGCATTTGTGTATTTTGTTACAATTTACCCGGTAGATCTTTTCCTACTTTTTTATTTTGATGTGTATGAATTTAGAAATATATTATGACGTTAACATTATTTTTAATCTAACGTCATTTAAGTACGCGTGTTTGCAATAACTACAAAATTACCGAACAGAATAGATCATATCCAAGTTCTGGTATTTAGATTCGCCCTACGTCACAAACATGTCCGCTCCATGTGACCGAGAATTTACTTCTAAAACATAATTCCATGATGTTATAGGCTGTGTAACGTGACGTTTTCTGCATTGTTATGTGTTGCGAAGTCTCGATACTAGAACTCGGGTAAGGTCTAATGTCAGGAGGTAAAAAGAGAAAGCAGATTGAAATTCACCGGAAAATTGTAGAGTGCAATGGTCCTGACTTGGTACAGGAATTTCAAACGAAATGGTGGGTTAAACCGGTTTTATGGAGAGCCAAACATCCCCTTCATTTGCGGTAGTGTCTGGTAGCAACTCAACAGCAATTGCTATTGAAAGGTAGTAAATAATCATCCCTGTACTAAGTACAAAAAGAACCTTGAATCAGATTTCGGACCGAAACATCAATTTTTTTTCTACAATGGACTAATATCTATTAAAAACTTATTAATAATCGTATGAGACGGAATTGTTTTAAGCCTTGATAAATTAGCCGGTCATGGAGATAACTGAGAAGGTCTGTATAATTATTACTAGCTCTCGCGTAACAAATCAAATGTGAAACATACACTCCGTAAGCAGGAGAAGCTGGAATATTACTGTCCTTGTTAGGGACATTGATAACTTTGTAACTAAAATCGTCCCTTTTGTCGTAAAATTTAGTACTGGGGTGACCACTTTCGTCAAATTAGTTTTAAATCCAAAAAATTCAGCAAACGATACACCCAATAAAACAGTTGAAATTTCTATTGTTCTCCCGGCCTTTTAAACATTATTAAACAACGGCAGTAGATTGCCGAAGTAACAAGGGAATAAGTGATAACAAAAACTGAAGTCCAAAGACATGGCAAAACGGCAACAGAGAAAAAACAAAGACAAAACAAGGATGTGAGACAGCCACAATGCAGAGAAATAAAAAGACGACATTAAGAACTAAGGTACTCATAGTGTGAACTCCCATAAAAACCAAGAGTGACATCAGGTGCTCTGGAAGGGTAAACATGCTCTGCTCCGCTAGTGGCACCCTTCACACTATCAGTGAGTCAATCCAGGGTTGAGTCAAATCCGTGAAGATAATGTACGTTAAAAAAAAAACTATACATAATGTCTTAACTATACAAGAATATTCTGAAAATCTTACAGGAATTGCTGTAAATGTAAATTTAGATATAGCTCAGCTGTTTGTCGTTAAAATTATTCTACATCAATAATTTATAATTTTTTTCAAGTTTTTTTTTTTACAATCTATAATCTAAATATTAAAAAAAAACTAAATAGAAAATCTTAAGATCTTGGCAAAGTGTCCTTAAAAATTATATGATGTAATGATGAGTAAGTTATAAGTTAAAAATTGATATTTCAATAGGTGTCTAAACTGTATTTAAATTCCTATTGAAATTTCTATTTGAATTATTTAAAGCTAACTAAAGCAATATTTTTAAACTGTTAATTGCGATCCGAAAAAAGATAATGATTCCATTTGATTGACAAATTTACTGATAAAATATGAACTGCATTGACTTGATAAGACAGTTAAATATAATAACCAACAAAAGAATGACATAACAATTAACCATTTGTTTGATATTTATTATAAGTGCCAAAAAACATTATATAATATAAAGAAAACTATACCATAATTAAAAATAATTTAAACACGGAGTAGTAATGTTGTATGTAAATCAGTATATCAGTAGTATGTGCGACACAGTCACGTTATCTGGTACAATTTTATGTACGGAGTGTATAACATACATGTATTTTGACATATTTGAAATGATATGCAATTTACAGTTTGTCAGATGTTTTCAAAATAGTATAGTTATGAAATTGTCCTATANTTAACTCATGTAGGATGTTGGAGTGTGTCCAAGCTTACTTTGACTGTAACTGTATGGTGGACATAGCCTGTTTCATCTGAGTATACTCGTTTATTTACCAAATACCGTATGGTGGACTTGTCCGTTTAAAACAGATTTGAAACTTTAATGGTGTAATTTCTAGTGTTGGAGTATGTCCGTCCGTCAGTTCATTACGGGAAGTATTTTGACTTGTTAATTTAATATGTATTGGTGAACATTGTTAAATTTTGTATATAGATGATTTCGACTTTCCCGTTTTTGAGCAGTAATATTCTCCGGCATATGGTGTGTACATTTCACAACTCATTCGCTATTACTATTGCCGTGCCTGTAGTTTGTACAGCGATTTTGTCAGCACAGCGAAACTAACTGTTCGAGACTAAAGGATAGGGATAAAAATACATTACTTTGCGAGATAATCGTTACAATGGATAAAAAATCATGAAACTCTATAACACTCACCATGCTTTGGTTATGGCTGCTTCTTACTGAAACTACAGGTCTCATTTCATTGATAGTGTATTTCCTAGAAAATTAGCATTGTGTCAAATAATAAGTTTGTACTTATTAACCGCAATTAGATTTTTGAAAGATTGAGACTGTTAGAGGTTAATGTTGAGAGTGTTTCAAGTAGATGTTAAAGGATTTTGGAATTTTCTGAGAACACAAAGATTGAAACATACATAAATTTTACTCATATTTCAAAATAAATTTACTTAAAACCTAGGAAACCAGTTTGAGCCAAATTCCCTTTTTTATTGCTAACAGTATCGATCACGATTGACGATAAAAGAATTTGAACAACAAATTTGAAAAAAAAGTGAACAACTGTTTATCGCTTTAATTCTCTCTTTTTTATTGAACTTTCGTAATTTTTATTTATTATATGTATTTTGACATTATAAGTTAAATAGAGTTGTGACTGACACTTTTGGGGTGTGAATGGATAGACGTTACGCACGGTATTGGTGTTACTTTACGGTACATGATAACGTCATAAAAACCGGCGTTGACTAGCACGTCTACTGCACTGTTACAAGATAAAGTCAACTTATTTTATGTTTTTTTTAAAGGAAGACGATGTAATTTCATTAACATAGAGGTTAATTGCAACTTTTGGGATATACAACTTCAGCATCTTCTATAGATGTGCGCACGATGACGAAAATACGGCATGATTATTATCTATTGTCTCCTCGGTGCATTTGTAATTTCTGCAATTGGGCACATGGTTTACTTATTTGTGCAGGATAGGTTGACAACAGAGGCAAACGAGTTTAAGCCTGAACACACAATTTTGACGGAGAACTGCTTACGAATTTTTAGTTACATCTTTTTGCGAGATTTACAATTCGTGCGTACAAGTTTCCTCCAAAGTTTGCTGCATTTAACTCAAGAGTTACTAACTTGTGCTCACTAGCTTCTTGCATATTCAGACGAGATACAAATACAAAAATATGTGCACTAGTTATTATTAGTTGAATATGATCGAAGAGTGAACGGGGGTCTGAAAGATAGCACTTGTGAAACAAAAAATATTCACTTTCTTTTTTTAATTAATTATGTGAATGGCTTGAAGTTTGAGGATGTATTAGTTAACAAAAGTTCCACAAGGTAAGCAACTATGGTTTTTACCAGCCCCACTTCAACTCGATTTTGGCTGCTTATTTCTTATCCCTTCGATATCTGGATTGCACTGTTTGATTCCTAAAATATTTTTCTGTACAACTTTGTCAAAAACACCTACCTTTGGGTGCCCTTTCCCTTCCAATGCACATAAATATTCATTGAATTTGGCCTTGCCCCATTTTCAGTACAAAAACAGTTTACATCCATTTAAATTTTTTTTGATATCAGAAATTCGATTTTTTGATATCAAAAATATTTTCTGATATCAAAAAATATTTTTTGATATAAAAAAATCAGATTTTTTGATATCAGAAAATCAATTTTTTGATATCAGAAAATATTTTTCGATATCAAAAAATCTGAATTTTTGATGTCAAAAATGCAATTTCTGATATCAAAAAATGAATTTCTGATATCAGAAAATAGTTTTGATTTTTTGAATCNATACTTAAAAATGGAACAAATGTACCAATAAAAAATTAAAAAATAAATAAAGTTCATGGAACAGTCCATCTATATTTCTCATCAACTAGAAAAAAAAAATATTTTAGTCACTTCTGCCAACAGGAAGTGGGTGTAAACTGTTTTTGTACTGAAAATGGGGCAAGGCCACATTCAATGAATATTTATGTGTATTGGAAGGGAAGGGGCACCCAAAGGTAGGTGTTTTTGACATAGTTGTACAGAAAAATATATCAGAAATCAAACGGTGCAATCCAGATATCGAAGGGATAAGAAATAAGCAGCCAAAATCGAGTTGAAGTGGGGCTGGTAAAAACCATAGTTGCTTACCTTGTGGAAGAAGAGAGGGAGGGACTGGAATTTTTTTTTATGAAACAAGTGCCTGTGATAATATAGGTATGAAAAGTAAATATTTAGTATTAACTTAGTCTTTAAAACGTGATCAAAACAATTCAGTTTTGATTTGAACGGCCGTTAAAATGGTTCCTTTTCATGAATAAGAACACATGTTTGAGTAAATCCCGAGTTTATTACCGAACTGAAAACATCGACTACGGTAAAACTATGAGGTGCCGTTTTACTATTTATTCCTTATTTTTTGATATCAAAAAATATTTTCTGATATCAAAAAATCCTAATTTTGATATCAAAAAATTGATTTTCTGATATCACAAAATGTTTTCTGATATCAAAAATGTAATTTCTGATATCAAAAAATCCTAATTCTGATATCAAAAAATTGATTTTCTGATATCACAAAATATTTTTCTGATATCAAAAATGTAATTTCTGATATAAAATAATCGACTTTCTGATATCAGAAAATCACTTCAATTTTTTTATTTAAGAAATTCGATTTTTTGATATCAAAAATATTTTCTGATATCAAAAAATTGAATTTTTGATATCAAAAAATGAAAACTATTTTCTGATATCAGAAATTGATTTTTTGATATCAGAAATTCAATTTTTTGATATCAGAAAATCGAATTTCTGATATCAAAAATTAGAAGTGATTTTCTGATATCAGAAAGTCGATTTTTGATATAAAAAAATTGATTTTCTGATATCAAAAAATCTTTTTTCTGATATCAAAAATGTAATTTCTGATACCAAAAAATTAAATTTCTGAAATCAGAAAATCACTTTTATTTTTTTGATATCAGAAATTAGATTTTTTGATATCAAAAATATTTTC
Source organism: Modiolus philippinarum (assembly GCA_002080025.1). Taxonomy (NCBI): domain Eukaryota; kingdom Metazoa; phylum Mollusca; class Bivalvia; order Mytilida; family Modiolidae; genus Modiolus; species Modiolus philippinarum. The sequence goes on from MJUU01069214.1 coordinate 15,192, forward strand.
TGATATCAAAAAATATTTTTTTGATAAAAAAAAATCAGATTTTTTGATATCAGAAAATCAATTTTTTGATATCATGAAATATTTTTCTATATCAAAAAATCTGAATTTTTGATGTCAAAAATGCAATTTCTGATATCAAAAAATGAATTTCTGATATCAGAAAATAGTTTTGATTTTTTGATATCACAAATTCGATTTTCTGATATCAAAAAATGATTTTTTTTATATCAGAAAATATTTTTTGATATAAAAAAATCCAATTTCTGATATCAAAAATAAAAGTGATTTTCTGATATCAGAAATTCAATTTTTTGATATCAGAAATTACATTTTTGATATAATTAATTAAATTTCTGATATCAGAAAATCATTTCTATTTTTTGATATCGGAAATTTGATTTTTTGATATCAAAAAATATTTCCTGATATCAAGAAATAATTTTTTGATATAGAAAAATCGAATTCTTGATATAAAAAAATCAAAACAATTTTCTGATATCAGAAATTTATTTTCTGATATCAGAAATTTAATTTCTGATATCAAATTTCGATTTTTGATATCAGAAAATATTTTTTGATATCAAAAAGTAATTTTTTGATATAAAAAAAAATCGAATTTCTGATATCAAAAATTATTTTCTGATATTAAAAAGTCACATTTTTTATATCAGAAAATCAAATTTTTGATATCAAAAAATATTTTTCGATAGTAAGAAATCTGAATTTCTGATATCAAAAAATGCATTATCTGATATCGAAAAATCGATTTTCTGATATCAAGAAATGAATTTCTGATATCAGAAAATAGTTTTGATTTTTTGTTATCAAAAATTCGATTTTTTTATATCAAAAAATGAATTTTTGATATCAGGAAATATTTTTTGATATAAAAAAATCGAATTTCTGATATCAAAAAATAGTAGTTAATTTCTGATATCAGAAATTTGATTTTTTATATCAGAAAATAGACTTTTTGATATCAGAAAATGGATTATTTGATATCAGAAAATCAATTTTTTGATATAAAAAATCGGATTTTTTTATATCAGAAAATAATTTTTGATATCAAAAAATAACTTTTGATATCAGAAAATATTTTTTGATATCAGAAAATGAGGAATAAATAGCAAAACGGCGCCTCATATAAAACTGACAGATCATTCCTACCATTCCGGAGCGCCTAATGATACCTCAAGTATTTGTAGCGGTTCAAACTGTTAGAGATTTAGTTTTGTGGCGCTTTTGTTCATTTAGTACATTTGTTTTGTCTTGTAATTTCTCAATTTTTGTTTATCAACAATGAAAGGATATACATTAGACAGTCTCTACAAATGTATAGTAAAACCACGCAACAGAACAACACTTTTATTGTTATTCTTCATATTAATGTCAACATGAAGGATTTCAACAATTAGCTTTACTCATTCTTTATAGTTAGTTCAAATTTCGAGCAACGCTACATCCATGTTGTTTTTTCTCATTGATGGGGATCATCAACAAACATAAAATTTTAACTGGCGAAGTGATCTTACAACCACTGTCGTCCGTTGTCCTAAACAACCACAGGGCACTCGTCGAGTCAATTGTAAGAGAACTTGGCGTAATAAGATAGTGAGATATAGGCCTATGAACAGATTGTCCGGAATAACATTTGGAAATTACAAACAAAATAAAATGCCAAAATTTGAAAGTATAATAGTGTATGCATATGAAATATTCTCTTGAGAATTAGTAAACCATATCTAAAGAGAATAAATGTAAAAATAAATATGTTGTGCGATGGCCACAAATTAACTATGGAACAAAATAAAAATGGTATAGTTGGCCACGATTAAAAGGTAAAAAACACAAAAATATACAAATTAAAAAACACATAAAAATGACAAAAATGTAAAGAAGGGAAGATTGCCCAACGTTTCGGCCGTATATCCTTCGACTAGGAGACTACCGGGCTGAAATACGGAGAAGAAAATGGAAAGGACGAGAGAACGCAGACCTAATGACGTGTCACAGATATTATATAATGACGTGTCACAGATATTAACTGTGTATAATGTCTGGTTTTGGTGCATCTTCAAGTCTATCAGGTATGGACTTGATATTTTTTGTAGAATCAAATACAAGGCATATATGAAATATATCCGTTTTAATTGCAAATCATTTGAATATGAATGACTAAAATTTCAAATGGTGTCTTCAGTATACTAACAAAAGTGTCATTAATTTCTTAAGTCTTATTTAACGTATAGCAATAAAAAACGAGAGTGATTTCCTTGGCTTCCCATCAGTATACAGATAATATATGGACGGTATTTTCTTGATGAATACCAATAGAATCATTGCATGAATTAAAATGAATTAAATGAAAGACGGTTAATTAAACCATACAAATTGAAGGAATGTATGACAAAACAATGAGCCTATAAGGATGAAATATGTTTAATGAAATGCCATGATACATTATGTGTAATTAGTCCTAATCTACATAGATTGCAATTTACAGTAAAGTTAGATGAATGCTATACGGTATTGCAATATAATTTTCATATCAAAATTCTGTATTTAGCCCAGACTATTGTTGGAGTAATCTATAGTATAAAGAGTATTTTTCAGAGCTCTGTCTGCTACATTCCTTTGAATTCCTAATTGCGAACATCCCTGTATACAGAGCAAGACAAGCTTAGCCTTCCGGAGCACATGTTGTCATTCTGTTTTTAGAGTTTACACTGTTAGTGCTTTAGATTTTAGGGAACAACCACTTGATTTTTATGGGGAGACAAGGATATCCTAGATATTTTATTTTCGTGCAACTTTGAGCCAGACATTTTTTTCTCACCAGAAGCAATCCTGTCATTTTTTGTTCTGTCCAAGCCAGAAATTTTGCTTCATTTGTCATCCTGGCTTTTTCTTTTCAGCTTCCTCCTGTCCTGATAATTTTTTTCACCAAATTTTTGATCCTGGATTTTTGTTTCGAATTTCTTCCTTGCCCCTCATAAAAATAAAATGGTCGCTCCCTTAGTGTTGTATTTGTGGTATTCGTGTGTTTTGTGTCATTAGTCTTGCGGTGTTCTCGCCTTGTCTCTTGAATTCGATTTATGTAATTTTGTGCTTTGTTCCATCAGTATTCAACTGCCATTGTTTTAGACTTCCATTTTCCTCTTTTTCAACATTCATCCGAATTAAATATATCTTTGGTCTTTGGTCGAATTTAAAAATCTTAAGATAAGAGAAACACTTACAAGTCCGAACCGTACAAGAAAAACACAGACAAACGTACACAATGATAAGAACTCGGGATAGTCAAAATTGGTACTAAAAACCTAATGCAAGTCAGTATATCCCGACAAAATGACCTCATTGCGACCATGTATCATATTGAATCTAACTTCGCACTCTTATGTTTCTTTGATCACTATATCAGCCAATGCCTATATTAAATTCATGCCAATTAAGCAGATTCCAAAATCACCTCATTTATTTCTGGAAGGTATTTTACATGTAATAAATGTATAATGATTAAAGCTAGTTTTTTGTCTTTAATTTACAAAATGCTCACAAAACAAATACGTCGACCGTTTTGTCTTTAAAGTAATATAAACCGTGCTTCTTTTTTGAAATGAATTTCTTACAGTCAAGCTGATCTTGTGCATGATTACTTGTACATATATGTCGTCATTTTTCAGATTTGGCCAAAAAGTAGTTAAGAAGATTTCATCAAGCTGAGGTTAGTGTTTTTTCATCCATATTGAAATTTAAAATTTTGGAATATAAATGGATAGTCAGTGCATAAATCGTCAGTCAAAACAATATTAAAAAAAGCATAATATTTTTGTTCTATTCATAAATATTATGTAATAAACACATAAGAAGTCTTAAAAAGTCGAATGTTTTGGAAACTCAAAATAAACAACAATTTCAAAATTAATTTACAAATGCCTACATATTGGCTCACTATTGGCCCAAAGGGCCAGAAAAGCTATAGTAATTACTGCGTCATTTGGCGTCAGCATTGCAAAATATGACTTCTGAAACCACTGCACCAAAAAGAAGCCAAACTACAAAAGTTCATTGACATGATGGAAATTTTTTGTGTAGATTTACGTTTAAGTTTTACAATCGACATCACGATCTTGTGGACCGCAGTGGGATATCTGTTTCCCAGATTTCAACAGATCTTTCCCTTTAAAGGCTTAAAATGGTTGTTTCCTTTACCGGATTTGACATGTTCAACGCTGCGGGTGTCTTGTAAGAAGTGGGAGATGCTTTACTAACACATGGTTTTTTGGGTCCGTGATCTTCACCTTTGTATATGTGTGTGTGTCTTCGATTTTCTCTTCTGTGCTGTACTCATGTCGTGCCTTTGTTCCTTTTATTTTATCGGTGTTGTCATTGTCATTGAATTGTTCGTTTTAGACTGACTGCTCGGTTCTCACTTACTTAAGTTGGCATTTAGCCTTCTGGAAAAAGATAAAAACTGCAAAGTACGAAAACATGAGTTAATTTATTGAAATCAGAAATAGTTACATAATGGTCCTCTAGGAAATGCATATTTTGAGTACCGATCCTAAATCATGATAGAAGTCAACGCAGATCTTAATTTATCATTGGACCTAAAGGACAAAATTAATCTTCTTCAAATTAGTGGATCAGACGAAACCAATCTTCATAAAGACGTTCTTTTGGATTACTGCATAAAAGTTTGTGATTTTGTTGCTTTGACCTGAATTTTGAGATAGCCACCCAGTCGATTATAAATTTTTACATAGGACAGTATGACAAAAATATGAAAACTGCCCAGCTTGAAATTATTTAATAGAAATGCCACAAATCTCTTTGTATATAGTTGCTTGTACTATTTTTTGTACCTCCTTGAAAAAGGAGTTTGCGCAAAATTTTGGACCGTCACTATATCTTAGTTATTTATTTTGAGTCGATGTGTTAACTATTAGCCACATGAAAATTCAACAATTTGTTGTACCTTAGTTTAAGATTAAACCCTATTGGAAACATAAAGGCATTTCAATGGTCAAGTCAATATTAATTTGGAATGGTTATCCACTTCCAAATGTACTTTGAGTACTAGTCATAAGAACTATTGTTCTTAGTTAAATTTTTGATCCACTGCAAAATACCTTTAAACTGCTTCATCTTGAAAAACTTTCATATTTTAAAGGATATGGAGTACATGAACATGAGACCATAACACATATGTGAACTCCAACTGCATAATTTTAATGAGCTGTATAGCCATTTTGGAAATTAATTCCTCACCAGCAGCACTAGAACCCAAACATAGGAAATCCCTATTTTCAAAAAAATGTTTAAGATGCATAAAACAATACGAAATAATAATAATCAAATATAGCTATGAGCAAAACTACGATGGAGGGAGTTAAACCTTAGGTTTTAGAATTTACATAAATTTAGATAATAGTTATTGAACAAAGTGTACACATGAGATATTATCTCATGTACAAGTACGCCATATCTAAGAAAAATAAAGAACATACATCTCTAATACGGGGAATTGTTTAACCAACTCCACATTGCATTAAAAGACAAACTCCTGTGTTGAATATTTTACGAAAGGATATGGAGTAAATGAACATGAGACCATAACACATATGTGAACTCCAACTGCAATAATTTTAATGGATACATGCTTCATTCCGATGACAATGGTAAAACTAGGTGACATGAACCTGTGAATTTAATAAACATGTACAATATATGTAATTAAAACAGATAAAAGGAAACATGTGCAATGGATGAAAAATGTAGTTACATACCACAACCTACAATGGAACTGCACAACAAAAACACGACTAAAATAAAAGACAAAAGACAATCGTAAGGAACGATAAGAACTCGGGATAGCCGGTGTTATATACTGTAAACGGGAAATGTTCGCGGTTTTCGCGTTTGGAATGGAAGCGCGAAAATAAAACGGCGCGAATGTACATGTCTATTATTGATTTCAATAGTCAACAATTTGGCAGCGCGAATTCAAAACTGCGCGAACTAAAATCCTGTTAATTTACCGCGAAATAAAGACGGCGCGAAAATTTCCCGGTTTACAGTAGCCATTTTCCCTCATGCCAGTTTTTCCTCGGGGCAAAACTGGATCGATCCTATTTTCCCTTAGGAAATTTTAGATCAGAGCCATTTTTTCCCTCGGAAAAACTAGAATGCGTATTTCCCCCACGCTAAAATTTCCCCTTAATTTGAAATGACTGTATAATGATTACATGTACATCCGATTCGTTTGCATAGTTTTTTGTTCTTCAAAACAAATGTATAGATTTCAGAGATAATTTTGATTTTTTTTTCGTCTGATTTTGATTACATACATTTTTTTTATATATTCAACAAAAGTAGGTTTTATATCATTCGGCTTTCAATATGTCTATCAAATTGGTTTTCAAACCATGTTATTAGCCATATTAATAACAACTTTGAGGTTGAATTTTTCGCCAATAGGGGCCAAGTAAAAACCAATGAAAATAGAAATAACTTTTTGTTTCATCTCCAATCAGTTTAATCAAACTTACTCAATTGTGACGGGCAGGACATGCTTACCCTTACGGAGCACCTGATGTCACTCGCGGTTTTTATGGGTGTTCCCACTATTAGTTCCTTAGCTCAGAATGTCGTCTTTTTATTTCGGTGGCTTGTGGTTGTCTCATGTCCAAGTTTTGTCTTTGTTTTTCTGTGTTCTTTTTTTGCCATGTCTATGGACTTTGATTTTTTTGATAACCAAATCCCTTGTGTTCCTTCGGTATTCTACTGCCGTTGTCTTGTCTTTATAGTAATTGAAATTGTAATTCGAAGGTTCAGTGCAGAAAAGTTCTATCTGCACTTTTGGTCAATATCGAGATATATATGTTAAAACTACTGTAAAAGTGTCTTCTTTCATGTCACCAAATATCTAAAGCATACCATAATAGATAAGCAATAAATTCATAAATTACATAAGGTTCTATGTGCAAATTGCATATTTTAGTTACAACGGGTCCGGATAAAGTGTTTACTTTCGACGTTTGCGCACACCATAACGCGTATTCAAAAGCAATCTAGTCTTTAAATGTGACGTAGTCACCTGACGTGTACAGTAACAACGAATGAATGAATACAAAGCACGTTTATTTCTATACACAAATGACAGGAATCGATAGTTTAAAATTAAATATGCATTCTTTAAACTTTCTACAAAAGAATACCATTCATGGAACGACCTTTTCATTTTTTTTTGGGGGGG
>MJUU01069214.1:23661-50855 GCA_002080025.1 Modiolus philippinarum
AAACGAGATAATTATCGCGTTATAACGCAATAAGTTTTGTTTTTCCGAGAAAAATATTTTTAATTCGAAATAACGAGATAATTATTGCGTAATAACGAGATAAAAATTGCGTTCAAACGAGATAATTATCGCGTTATAACGCAATAAGTTTTGTTTTTCCGAGAAAAATATTTTTAATTCGAAATAACGAGATAATTATCGCGTTATAACGCAATAAGTTTTGTTTTTCTGAGAAAAATATTTTTCAATTCGAAATAACGAGATAATTTTGTTTTTGCGAGATTTATTTTTACTGCGAAAATAAAAAAAAAATCTATTGACACTATCCGGCTTTCGTATGAAGGAAATGAAGGTTAAGAACAGTTTTTAACTAAATCATGTCATTCAGAAAAGTAAATGTGTATTGTGTTTGCTTTCGATTTGAATTTTGAACTTGCATCTGTTTAAAAACGTCAGATTGTGTATTGTGACGTCATAGACACAAACAGAAATGAAGACGGGAAATCCGCCTTCTCTTAGGTCGCTTCAGAATGGAAAACTCCATTTTCTGTCATATTAGAATCGAAATAATTCATGGCAGGTATATGGTTGTCATTTAACCATGGGCTGGGCCTTTATATTCGTAAATTTAACCCCTCGCTAACGCTTTGGGTTCAATTCGAATATAAAGGCCCAGCCCATGGTTAAATGACAATAACCATATACCTGCCATGAATTATTTCTTAAATAACATGTTTCGTGTACATGGTACACGTCAGGTGACTACGTCACACTAAAGACTTGATTGATTTTGAAAGCGCGCTATGGTGTGCGTAAACGTTGAAAGTAATAAACACTTTATCCGGAGTAGTAAGGTTCTATTACACATTAATTTTAAGGATTAAGCACAATGATTCTTCTTAATAAGATAAATCTTATGTATTTGTCTGTTTGTTCATCTCACATTCACATTTTACCCGGGTGACCTCATTTTCTTTATCTCAATTTGTATTTTCAGAATAGAGCAGTAGGGTTCTATGTGTGCCATATAGAACCTTTCTGCTCTGAACATATTTTTATTAAACTTTCGATAACATGGTAATTAACTGAATTTCAGTTTTCTCAGTGAAGAAACACGATTATCTTAATAATCTTAAATATTATTTGCCAATTCAGCAATAAAATTACTACCAACTTCTTCATGACAACCATACAAAATTTTTAGTGCAATAAGGTTCTGTGTGCATTACCTACTTCTATATCACATGGGTTGAAAAAAATTATTTTTTTCTTTTGATAATTATACATTAGGGCATTTCACATCTTTTAATAGAATTTTTTATCAGTGGGGAAAAAATGAAATTTTTAAAGCATTTAAAAATTAAAACTGTATGATAAATGCACATAGAACCTTTCTGCACTAAACCTTCGAATTATTCTGCTATTTGGGGCATCATGATTGACAATATTAAAGTTGTTCTTGTTATATGGTTTGACTCCAATAGTCACCTATGATTATTTACACGTTGCACATTTCTGGGTACTTGGGGTTGACCATTTAAATGTACTTATTATTGTCTTTAGGGTTAGTAAGACAAGTTTAGGGTCGGATAATTTTTAATTGTTCTTTTCCAAGTAAAAGTACATATATCGAAGGCTTTCCTTTTGATACCTCAGTGGCATATACCCAAACGGGGAGGAAAAAGAAAATGTATTGGCGAAAACGTCGCAAATATCATTGATGACGTCGTGAGAAAAACTAGCTTATATGATCGATGAGGGAAAAATCCGGACTGATCAGTTTTCCCCTCTGAAGTTGACGGCCCTTTTTTCCGGGGGGATTTAGGATCGATCCAGAATTTTCCCCCGGAAAGACAAGCATGGGGAAAAATGGCTATATGACACCGGAATTTGTACCTACACTAGCAAATGGCAGCAGTGGGATTAAACCGGGTTATGGATATCCAAACCTCCGCTTTTCCTTTAGCATAATAAGCATACAAATGAAACCCAATACAGGTAGGAAAGGAGAACCAAAACGTATTCTTGAAAGATGGGTTAAGGAATCTTCGAAGCTAATCTACCGGTTAGGCCAAGGAGCCTATATAAAAAATCGAGTTTCTGATATAAGAAAATCACTTCTATTTTTTTTTAATTTTTTATATAAAAAGATATTTAAAGTTAAACATCTTTTGCTTTATAAGATGCAAGTATATTATAAACATTTTCTAAAAATAGTATTCTTATTTTTCCTGCTGTAAAATCTTTATGAATTTCGGAGAAATACTTTGTGGGAGTGATGTTCAATTGACATACTTAGATTTAACTAACAAATCGAAAGATAGCAAATGCATTCCCTATGTAGATAAATTATTTGAAAATCATTTGTTGTATATTGGTTGATATCAGTCAATCGCAATTAATTTAAAAAACGTTTTCTCGATTCTTTGCACTCGCTAATTACACGATAATTTTAAGTCAAAACGACATTACCCATCATTGTCACTTTTCCATGTGCTGGTAGTCCTCCGGGTTCTCGGGTAAACAACGGTGTAGAGTAAATCATTTACCCGAACCATTAAACAAGAGAAGCTAAAATGGGCATCACATTGTTCATGACAATATAAATAAAAGTTCAACACACAAGGTTCATTTTACAGAAACAGCCTAAAAACAAATGTTTGTTTATAATTATGATTAGTCTGCATAAATTTGGTGAATGAATTTTCTGCTAGGAATCGAAAATGTTTCCAAATTTAAGAATATTTGGCTTACAAATGAAATAGATACATTTAAGTATAAAGTGGAATTCCTCCCCTATATCTTGGTCGTTACAGAGAGACAAGTTCTATTTTCTCCAATGTAATGTCGATCGTTGGTTGCTGTAAATTTGCGCGAAGTAATGCTGTCTACACGTAATATTTTCAACTTGATTTGGAATGCGCATTCCACTTCCAAATTGACTTATATTCGCTTCTAATGCTGCGTTGACACGTAATTCGAAATGAATTCGCATTAGTCAATTCAAATTAACTTAAATAATTCATGTTCTAACTTTATCCTAAAGCGAATTCCAATTCGCATTCAAATACGCATCGTGTGTAACTTCATTTGACGTTAATGTGAATTGGACATTTACAAAGCGAATTAGACTATTCGAATTGGAAATTTAAAAAATTTGAAAAACCAGCATGTAACATATTTTGACCAACATCTTCGCCACCTTCATATAGGAATCGGATTAATCCTTATAATATATAATAGAAATTAAATATTTTGATTATTTCCCTGTTCTTCTGAAAATGAGGCCATTCTAAGTTTTATATCCAATTCTATTGAATATCTCCCAAGTCCTCTATAGATCATATAAATCGCGTAGATGCTTTTGAAATTTGGAAAAACGTAATTGAGCATTGTAAGAATGAATGTATTTTCACTAAATCCCATAATTTTTTACTTCCATATAAAAGAACGGGCTTTGCTATTTAATCAAATTGGTCTTACTGGCATTCATGAACAAATTATGACTCTAAGATTTCATACATTGCATTTTTGCCTTTTCTGTTTGCTTTTTATATCTTTTGTAAGATTTCCTGTTCGATTGAATAAATTCGATGACTATTGACATATCTTTTCTGTCAAGTGAATATTTGAATTAACAGGAGGACATCCTTTCTTATGCGTTTTCAATATTAACTTTTAGTTTCAACGTACTACAGTAGTCCCCAATTTCAAAATCAAGTTTTGAAGATCATTTGCAAATTTTGCCATTAGATCAGTATCATCTGCATATACAAAAGTACTAGATCTAGTTTTCATTCTGCAAGATCGGATATCGTTTCAAATCCGTTCTCCTTCCTTTTCATAAAATTTTGAAATCGTTTGAGGAAAGAGCAAACAGGAAAACCCATTCCCTAAGCAAAATTGAAATGAAAATTGTCGTAAATAGTTTAAAAAATTTAATAATAGATCTAAAGTTTTTGGAATCTGTTGGGTTACCTTTGTTTTTATTTAAGAGGTTTTATTTCCCAATTGGGCAAATATCTGGCACATTTCCTTTGTCCAAAATCAAATAAGAAATACTTATTATAAAAGGAGCTACATGACAATTGTTGATTTGATATATTTGTTGAAAACCTCATCTTTCCCCTTTGGTTTAATATTTCTAAGGTTCTTTACACATTTGAGTATTTCCTCTCTTGAAATGTGATAGACCCAATTCCCATTGTTTTACTGAAATTAATACGATAGGGTACATTGGAAACCCTTTTTTCAGTATATTTGTCGTAAAATTATGCTGAAATGGCAAACACTTAGCTTTACATTGGTGTGTGATTTCCCATGCATCCTGCGATGCTTATCATTTAAGATTTTTTATAAAACGTTGCGACAATTTCGTTGTGAGTACATTACTTACAGTGTATTGAGAGTAATATAGATTGTGATATTTTTTTACTTTTTGAAATCTTTATGTATACAAATGTATGCAGCTGTTAATCACTATTGTTCACTATTGCTGTGATTAATAATAAATCCAGCGGAATATTCATCTAAAATTTCCATAAACATTGAATTCGGTGTAAATTCAAGACGGGCTAAATCAGAGCTTTCAGTTTCCTTAAGAAAGGTAGCTATTTCTGTAATTTCTGATTTATAATGTTCTATTTTCGATTCAACTTTTTGAAGATTATCTAGGAAATAAAAGCTGGGTTTTAAACTGTTGACTTCCTCCTTCATTTCGGTTACATCCTGATAGAAAGCATCTAGCTGTGCTTCTAAGTTATATCTAGTGAATACGGAGTTATCTACCTCTTCCGAGAGTTCATCTAAAGCCTGTGATGCACTTTCGTAAAAAACACTTAGTCGATCCCTCAGCATGTCCAATTCGCATTTAACTTCAGATTTGCTTTCTATAAAACGTTCGTGTAACCTATATTGGTCAGTAATCAACTGACGGAGCTGGGTCTCTTGGGCGTTTAATGTATCTAACAAATTTTGAACATCGTCTTTTCTTCTATTGTAAATATCATATAATGTTGTACAATCACAATTTTCAGACCGATGTTCATTAACAGCACATTCTGAACATACCAAAACGTCATCAGTTGAACAATAAAACTCACGCGGTCTGCCATGATGCCGTCTGCATGTCGGTATGTCTCCCTCGTGAATTTCCACGGCTTTAACAAGAGTTCTAAGAAACGTTGCTGGTGGAAAATAGTTAGCCCAACGCTTTGAATCTTTCATCCCAAAAGGTTTTTTAATGCTTTGTCTATCAATAGGACAACTGAATTCATTCTCTGTAGCAGATCTGTGGATGTATTCTGTAAGACATGCCAAACAAAAACTATGTCCACACGGTAAGACTCTTGGGTCTTGATATTGGTCCATACAAATACTACATATTAAGTAATCCTCTTTCACATTTTTTATGATACGATCTTCATTATTCTTCTTTTCTACGTTTCCTTCAATAGTGGTCTTCGACATTCTTTTTAACTTAATTCTCTTTTCAATCAAATGACATTCAAATTAAAACAGAAACTATTACGAATTCAAATTTCACTCATGGGTAGAATATGTGAATAGAACGGTGTCCGTTTTCAATGTACTTTGAATAAAACAAAGACAAACATATATACTACTTAGTAATATGCATATAACTATTGTAAATAAAGGACAAATATCTGATCCAACTGTTGCTAACTGTTTTAACTATAGCTACATATCTATTATATATTGTACATGTATTTATGACTTGGCGTTATGTAAATTTGTCAGTATTCGGAAATAAAAGATAAACTGCGTTTCGCGATGAATAACACGAATTTCAATTGACGATACATAATAAGAATGTCTCTGACACTTTAGAAATTAAAAAAAAGGGAAATTTACAGGAACAATCAAAATGGTTACCGCTATATCGAAGCTATATCATTTCATATAAATATATTGAACTTACTTATAAATATAGAATTAAAAAGAGAAAATGATTAAATCTATAAATTTGTCCAGGGTATAAAATCGTGTGTAATTTTGAAATAATGAAATATTTAAAACAACGGCAGTAGAATACCGAAGGAACAAGGCACAAGATTACACAAATCAAAGTCCAGAGACAAGGCAAAAGCAAGAACACCAAAAGACGGAAGACCAAAGACACCACATGCCCACAAAACACACGAACATTACATATACAACACAAATCACTTAAGCACTAATAGTGTGAACTCTCAATAAACAAGAGCGACATCAGGTGCCCCGGAAGGGTGAGCATGTCCTGCTCTGTACACAGCACCCGTCACACGGTCAGTGACGCATATGTTTTGAAAGATCTGCTAGGTTACTGATTGGTTATTGTCATTTTCTAACCCTGAGACAAAACCAAGAAACGAGAAAATGAAATAATTCTGATTATATTAATGTGAATCACAATGTTGTTTTCAGGTTGATGTCACTGTGAGTCAATGGAGATTGTGTAAATTAATTAGACCTTTCTTCAAATTAAAGTTCGTATCAGATCAAGAGAAGATGGCAGCAGTTAAGTAAAATGTCATTCTACTTGTGAAATGAAATTGCCTCTATCTCAAATGTTAGAATAACTGAATGCCACAGAAATCGACCATTCAGTGTCACGATGAATTGTCCTGTATACATTACTTTGTGTCAATTGTCGCAAAATCCTCCTCTGACATCACTGCTGCATATATTGCTGGAAAGAAAATAAAGGAGGGATGGATAAAAGTGACAAGGAATTTTGACTGAAACTGGAAAATTGGAAAATGGGTTAGGGATAGAAAACTAAGCCTTCTTTACGACCTTTTCGAAACCTATAGAAGGAGCCTTTATACTGCAATTCTCAATGTAGTTTGTATACAATGGTTCATAACCTGGCTGAAAAACACAAAACAACAAGTCATTCCCCTGTTCAACATATTAATAGGTCCATGGTCATCTATGTAGACGGGGCCCCTGAAAATATTACGCTTAGGAGGAATCTAACTGTTCGAGACTAAAGGATAGGGATAAAAATACATTACTTTGCGAGATGTTATTCTAGGTAATCGTTACAATGGATAAAAAATCATGAAATTTTATAACACTCACCATGCTTTGGTTATGGCTGCTTCTTACTGAAACCACAGCTCTCATTTCATTGATAGTGTATTTCCTAGAAAATTAGCATTGTGTCAAATAATAAGTTTGTACTTATCAACCGCAATTAAATTTTTGAAAGATTGAGACTGTTAGAGGTTAATGTTAAGAGCGTTTCAAGTAGATGTTAAAGGATTTTGGAATTTTCCGAGAACACAAAGATTGAAACATACATAAATTTTATTTTATATATGATTCAAATAATAAATTTACTTAAAACCTAGGAAGCCAGTTTGAGCCAAATTCCCCTTTCTTATTGCTAACAGTATCGATCACGATTGACGATAAAAGAAAAAGAAGTGAACAACTGCAAATAAAGAGAGAAATAATATTATTTCGGGGTACAAAATGTTACCTAATAAAGAGTCCTCGTGGCTATATAAAAACATAGAAAGCAGCCACAGCCTGCTAAGCTTACCTCGTTGCGCAGCATTGTCACATGTTGCACATGTCAGTAAACAATAATGGACTATAATCTTTTTAACAGATTCAGTCATGCATAAATTGAAGTTTACAGTCTGCATCCAAAGCATTCATTGTTGTTGTCATCCCAAATTGCATCATACATACCGATATGGTTGCTAAGGGACATGTCAGTAAGCAGGAATGGACTTTAACCATTCTACCTAACCAAGTCGCTCATGCGTAAAATGTAGGTCAGAGACAGCATCCGAAGCATGCATTGTTGTTGTCATCCCAAAATGCATCATAGATATCAATATGGTTGTTGTTGGCCGTGACAGTAAGCAGGAATTGATTTTAACCATTCTTCCTAACCAAGTCGCTCATGCGTAAAATGTAGGTTAGAGACAGCATCCCAAGCATGCATTGTTGTTGTCATCCCAAAATGCATCATGCATACCAATATGGTTGATGTGGGCCATGTCAGTAAGCGGGAATGGACTTTAACCATTCTACCTAACCAAGTCGCTCATGCGTAAAATCAGACGTACTCTCATATATTAAAGGAAGGATAACTCTAATTTAACTGGTTGGAAGATTCTCGCGTTTACGCAATATGACAGAAACAACACACAAAAGAAAAATAAATCATACAAATTACATGTAATGATACGACAAATCAGGTACAATTTGAGATCAAACAGTATCAATATGTAACTTTTCAAAATTAATATACTGTAATATTAGAGTATCATCACGACAGTCTTTTGAAGGGAATTGTCAGGACCTGACTTTGAATACTCATAACTTCGTCATTATAAAGATGCAATTACAATTACAAAAACCGATGTTAACTGTGAATTTAGTTTCAGCATATGACCATCTCGACAAATTATGTCTCTTCAGTGCAGATCAAAACATTTCAAATTCATAAACAAAAATATCTGTAAAAGTTGATAGAAAACCAATTACCAAAAGGAGCAAAATAGAAAAGCCAAAATCAACTAAAGAAAGAGCTATGCAAGAGGGAGATATTCCTTAGTTATGAACAAAATTTTCAAAAATTTTGATATTGAAAGTATCAAAATGAGGTATCAAACGAAAGGAAAATGATTAAATTGACTCATTTCATTAATATTCCATTTAAGTCCCATTGCTTTCATTTCCATATTTCGAAACCTTGGATTTTATGGTTAATATTTTAAAATGAAAGTAATATTCACTGCTTTACATGTTGCTGAATTCTGTTGCTTTATCTAAATAAAACTAAAATACCGAAATTACTGTAAATTTACATTCTGCATATGGCCATTTCGACATTTAATAAATCATGAAAATGCAATTAAAACAGTGTCACAAATTTTTATACAAGACCTGGTTTAAAATTAAATTGAATTCAAATTTTGAAAAAAAAAAAAAATTTTCAGAGTTGAAATTTATACTTTTCATGCATTTTCAAACGAGATTCAATACTCTACTCACAACAAAGTTATGGGCAATGATAACAGCAGATATATTGACGATATACTTACTATTGTTAGCTTATGTCAACCTAATTTACCCACAAGAACTAATTCTTAATAAAGCTTATAATGATTCTAAATACTGCCCTTTTCTTTATCTAATTATGATCATTGACTCTGGTAAAATCAAAACTAAAGTTTATGATAAAAGGCAAGATTTTGATTTCAGAATTACTGATTTCCCTTTTCTTGACAGCTACGTTCTTCTAGCTTCATTCTACGGGGTATACGATTCGCACGCATCTGTTCTAATCTTAACGACTTTTATGAAAGTCTCATACAACATCTTTGTACGTAAAAGATGGGCATGAGACTTGTCCCAAGTTCCTCTCGTTGATTGCGTTTGTCTTTTTTGTTTGTTTTTTTTTGTGCGGTTTCCTAGTAGATTGTGACATGTAATTGTAGCTGTTTCCTGTTTTCTCTACTGAATTTGATAGTACCACCGGAATTGACATGTTAAACACGACAGGTGTCTTATAAGAGGCAGAAGATGCTTGCACCTGGTCTCACCTGTGGATTTTTATTGGTTCCCTGTTGTTAATCTTTGTATTTGTGTTTGTCTTCATTTTTTTCTGTGCCGTACTCTTGTCATGTCTTTGTTTTTCCGATGTTGCCCTAGTCATTGGATTTCGTTTTTTAAACTGACGGTTCGGTTCTCTCTTACTTTTACTTTTATTTAATTGTAAATTACGCAAGGTCATTATACTTAAGGTGGGTGCATGACCTTCGTACAACATAGAATAACCACAGAATATTTCATAAATCAAAGTCCCAAAGGGACTGGTGGATTAGTGTCTATGATTGCAATGATCATTATCTAATCTATTGATATTTTATGTACACTGTCCGTGTATGATATGAATAATTGCCTGTCTATGTCGTGCATAATTACTCATTTTTACTATAATGATGATATCAAAACCAAGAAGGGTACAAAAACCATGTTTTGCTCATCAAGAACATGCCTTTCTGACAGTCAGCAAGTATTTACTGGTGGCCATCTTCATTTGATCACACCAGCCAATAAATGGCAATCAAAACCATTAGAGACAAATATTCAAAGAATTTTGATTTTATACCAGAAACCTATTACACATTATGAGTTCCCTGCTGTACACTCAACATAGACTAAACAATGACAGCACCATCTTGATCAAGTACAGTTTGAAATTTAATTCTAAAGAAGAGACCTGAATGAAAGGTTTGTGAATGCTGACAAGACGCAAAAGCTGACAAGACATGAGCAGCAATACCCTGCTCTTTATCGAGATAATAATTCGTCCAAGAAACACACGAAGACATGAAAACGATGATCTGTGCCAAGTTCTTTGTGCAACAATGCATCTCAATTCGCGCTATGATAATTGAAAAATGACTGTTATGCATTGTAAATACTCAAATGACATTGACCATACTCTGATCAACGGCAATTAACACGAAACACCCCGGACTGAACATTGTTGGACGAACGGCAATCAACCCCTGCCTGATCCTATTTCGAATTTAGTCAATTCCAACCCCGATCGTAGCAAAATATCGTCTGTTTTGGAATATGTACATTGACAACTTCCAGGTAATACTTTGTATTTATCGGTGGACGACTTCTTCAGTATTTTGTTTCGAGTCGGCCATTACATGTATACCGAACGCGGACCTCGGAGAAGACACTGCAAAATGACAATCGCAACAAGTATAATGGAACAGCCAACGTGGAACAGCCGTACTTTTCCATTCATTGATAACTAGAAATGTAAACATTTTCGTAGATTGAAAATAATGGACTGTTGTTCTCGACGGCTAATGAATTTGATTTTTTATTTCCAATGCATTGTTCTTTTATGATTTATTTCAAAACAGCCACATCATTTCATTGGCGGTTCCTGGGAAGTACGTTTACGCCATTCATACAAATGTAAATAAAGGCATCGGTCTTCCATATTCATACATCTACACACAAAATTTTATGAATGGGAAATTCATTCTGTGATTAATTAACGAATTCGGGCACCATTTAAGTGTTGAAAAGTTTGGGCAATCAAATTAATATTCAATGAAAATAGACTATCGAGTGTCAGTTTTTTATGAGATCAAGAAAGATGTGTACGAGGTTTCCTGAAAAGGATTCTTTTAGCATGGGTATGGTCACTAATGTTTGATTGCGTGAGGTTGGTCACCTGGGTCGTAACATAGGATAGAGTTCTATCCTTTGGATAGACACTAATCCAAAAACATGTAGCAGTTAGGAACACCTAACGGTTGAGATATGTCATGAATTTTACTCTACCACATTCGATTAATAGTAAAGCAATTTTTAGTACTATGATTTACACAAATGTTACTCTCAGAATTAGACATTACTCTTAGATAATAACTTAGTAGAAATATCTAACATGCTTTATCCTAGTGTTCACGCCTTAAAACCTGAAAATCTTTTATAACAAACTCCCTAATTTCTAATTTTAATATAAGATGTTCATGGATATGTTATTGTAAGTGCACAAGCATCAAGTAGAGAAAAAATATGATATATAAAATATATAAAATTCTACATCAAAATAATAGAAACAAATATAGAAACAAACCAATGACAGTTTGGAATATTAATTTGCAAATGCAAATATGACTGATCATATAAATTATCAAGAATAATGTTGGTGTCAAATTCTGTCGTCTACAATATCAGCCATTCATGAAAGTGTCCTAGTCCGTGTTGGTTAAACCATAGATATGGTAATACTAGTACTCTGTCTAAAATGGTCGAAGTCACCAGAATTGTAATCCTAAATGTACCTTTTGTGATTTTCAATAGGTGACAGTCAATGTCAATATATTGTTTATATAATATCTGTCAGTCACAAGAACTAGACGACGATAAGTTCGTACTGAATGGGGGTAATAACAAAATTACCGAACAGAGTGGTCGAGAGTCGAAGTCCATGAGACAAAAAGACAAATCAGATGGAAACCACCGACAAAATTTTCGATCGCATTGGTCCTGACTTGGTACAGGCATTTCAAAAGAAATGGTGGGTAAAACCTGTTTAATGGCTAGCCAAATCTCCCCTCTCCATTGCGGTAGTGTCCGGTAGCAACTCAGCAGCAATTGCCATTGAAAGGTGGACAGTTAAACGAAATGATCATCCCAGTATTAAGTAAAGGAAGAATAAGAGTTCGGACCGAAACATCAATTTTTCCACAAGGGACTGATATCTTTTATAGATTTTTTTAATGATCTTATGAGACGGAATTTTTTGAAGCCTTGATTAATGAGGCGGTCACGGAGATAACTATATGAGGAAGTCTGTATAATTTGTGCTATCTCTTGCGTAACGAGTAAGCTTTGAAACATACAATCCGTAAGGAGGAGAAGCTGGAACATTACTGTCCATGTCAGGGAAATTGATAATTTTAAAATCAAAATCGTCCCTTTTGTCATAACTTTCAGTACTGACATGTCCATTTTCGTCAAATTCGAGATGTAAGGCCAAAAAAGATGTGGAGCTTGTGTTTGGGTCGTTTCCTTTATCTCTAGTTCTGGTGGATATATTAATGAGGTCCATTTTGCAAAAGGTGCATTATTGATGGAAAGAACATCGTCAATATATCTATAAGTGAGATTGAAGGATCTAGCATCTTTTATTTTAAGATTTTTTACGAGTTTCTGAAGAAATTCAATCTTTCAAGAACATAAAAAAACTAGTCTGTGAGTAGAGGTGCACAATTAGTGCCCATTAGTATGCCAACTTGCTGTTGATATATAGCACCTTAAAATGTGACAAATATACTATCAATTAGAAAATAAAGCATAATGCACACCAGTTTTTCATCGTAGCATACTTTTCCTTTTAAATTAGTTTTTGAAAAAAAAAGTGGATTCATAACCTAATATAACATTGTTTTAGAATCGGCAAAGGCTTTTTGAATGATACTTTTGATTCGTGATTTTCGTTTATCATGAGGAAGTGTAGTAATTTTATGATTTAACAATATTAACTAACCTATTAAATTCCAGCTTATTATAGTTTACATGTAAAAGATGGGTAAACGATAGAGAAAATCTCTAGTTTCGCATCTCCTTCTAAATAACGTACACTGGCGCTGCACTGGGCACAGGGACTTGCTCCCACATTTGGAAAAAATACTTTTTACTGTCAGATATGATCCGGGAGGAATGTTGTTTCTTCCAAAAATCATATTTGATAGTAAACAAATATTTCACTAAAGCTGGTAGCCAGTCCCTGTGCAATAGGCAACGCAATAAATAACAAAATACCGAAGTAACTGTGGATTCAATTTCTGCATATGCACAGTTCGACAACTCATGTCTCTTGAGTGCAGATCAAATCAAAACAGTTGAAAATCCAAAAACCAAAACATGTGAGAACAAATTACCAATAGGATCTAAAAAGGAAAGCCAAAATCATTTAAGGAAAGAGCTTTGCATGAGGGAGATACTCCTTAGGTTTTAACACAATTTTAGACATTGCAAGTTTTAAAATAAAATCGGTTTTCGGGCCAGCACCGAAGTACTGGCTAATGCGTTGGTGAATACCCTCGGGGACTAACAGTCCACCAGCAGTGGCATCGATAAACGATCAAAAGGCATTCCGGTCTAGTTGACTGTTAGAAATGGACAAAAATGTGGACAGCATATTATACATTTATTTCCCATGCATGTGGATATGAAGATTTGTTTATCCGAGGGAATCATATTTCCCGAAGGCATCGCCAGAGGGAAATATGATTCCCCGAGGGTAAACAAATCTTCACATCTCCATCATGCATGGGAAATAAATATTTTATTCCACCACTGAATTTAATAAAAGTAAATCATTGGCGGCTGAAGAGACATATAAATACATCGATAAGTCTCTGGCGGCTGTATCCAGAGGGGGTTCTGCTTCCCTCCATCTTCTCTGAATTTTTTTTTTCATGATATTGAAGAATTCATGCAAAAATTGACAAAAACTGGCAAAAACCCGTCTGGAATAATTTTTTCCTGAAACTCCGCCTGAATCTCGCTGAAATCGAAGCCCGCTGCATCTATCGGTTAAAATCTTGAGATCTTATTATTTCTTTATCTCGGAACAGCTCTGCACTCACTCATATTTATACGATAACTCTTGTAAAATCTAGAGAAATTCGGAATATAATATTTGGACACGACGTTCAGCGGGAGGCACGATGTACGTGTGACGGTCTTGACTAATGAAAATTCGTTATTAGTTTAGTTATAAATATAATTATAGTGGAATAATATCATATAGTCAAGTTAATATTATCATGATATTACCCGTGACTGTAGTTTGTACAACAGAGTAAAATTATTGTCTCAAACACTTAAACACAAAGTTATGTTCTACCACTGTTGCAATTGTTACTGTATACGTTTTACGGTTGTCAATGTGACTTGAATGTGTCAAAATCGACAACCGAAAAACGTATACAGTAACAGATAGGTACAATGTTTCCATTTCGCATTTCTTTTTCCGATCTGACAATCGCAGACTTTGGCCTTATACCGGACCTTTCACTGGCAGTGTGATTATTGCAACATGTGGAGCAAATCATGCTTACCCTTCCGAAGCTCATGATGGTACCTCCAAGTTTTTTGTGGGGTTCATATTGCTAGTAAATATCAAACTGTTAATTTAGTTTCTGTATATGCGCATTTCGACAACTTATGTCTCCTCAGTGCAGATTAAAATCAAAACATTTGGAAATCAATACATCAAAATATGAACAAAAGCTGACAGAGAATAAATAAGGATAGAATATAAATATAGAAAAATCAAAATGGGCTAAAGACAGAGCTAGGCAAGAGGAACAGACTCCTTGGTAAATTAGTTTTGTGACGTCCTTGTTAATCTGTTTTGTCTTTGTCCGGTTGTCTCCATTTGAGTTACATCTAAATAGGCATGTTTGGTAGCTGACTTTGGTTTTTTTTATTTTTCCCTTTTCCTAAGGTATTTTTGCAATTGTATTATCATAATTATTATATTAGAAATAGCAATATTGCAGGTTATCAATTTTTGTCCCGGACATGTACAAATATAGAAAAGAAGCAATGTATTTTATTTTGTGTTCCTGACAAAGCATTGGCGAACAGTGCATGTATAAGATGCTTCTTGGTAAATTTCCACTTCCTTTTTTATCCTTCAAATGTCTAAGGACCTTTCATGAAAAAAGGCTTAGGGCTCAATGGGCATAGTAACCAAGTTGTCAGTATTTCGGTGCTGACCCGAAAATTGATTTTATTTGGAAACTTGCAATATCTAAATGTAAGATAATTTTACTCAACATGTTGAAATTAATGAGTATCTCCCTCCCAATAGCTCTGTTTGCTTTTTATTTAGATCTTTTTTGGTTATTTGTTCTCTATTAGTTTTCACATTTTTTTCCAAATGTTTTGATTTGATATGTACTGAAGAGACACAAGTTGTTGAAATAGCTATTATGAAGAAATCAAATTTAAAGTAACTTCGATATTTTTGTAATTTTCAAGTATTGTAACATTATAATGAAATCACAGGTTAAGGTACAATAAAAAAACCAACTAAGTAAGGACAATTTATTTAGTAACATACTGATAAATACATATCTCATAAAAGGCTTACAATAAAATTCATTTTCAATATAACATTATATAAAAATGTATATAAAGCTCTCATGAAGAGGTTGTCGTATAATTAAGGGAAGAGTTGTTCCTTCTTACTTGTGTCTATACATGTGGAAATAAATGGCAGCTTCTTCCATGGCTTTCATACCAGGACTGCTCGTTTTACAAATTCAATACCATTTTTTCTATCAAATTTTCTTCCTTAGTTCCAAGGTACGATACAAAACAGGATCATGTGTTCGTTTCAATACCATGGGTGGACTTTTGACTATAGAATGTCTTGATAAATTTTCGATTCGATTCATTAATCAATTCGTTATTTTACATTCAATAATGTACATTTTTCATCTGGTAATAGAAAAGTCAGTGTCATGTTTTAAGGATTTATCAAATATTACTATCACGCAAATTTCTTATTTCTTGCGTGCCCTTTCACATAGAACTTAAACAAGATGCAACAGATTCCTAAAAATAATACAAAAATATGTTTGCTATGTAAAATTTTGAATCAAATTATGATATTGATTATAATTTGTCTATTGCAGGTAATAAAAACGGTAAATCAATTTTTGGGGAGAAATAGCCAGTACCTCCAGAGTAAATCCGTTTATTGTCTAAGCTAGATATTGTTGTGAACACAAAGAATTTTATAACCCTTGGTGAGAACAGGAAATTCATTTTTACAAAAAATATAATGATAATAGAAGACAAATAAATATTGAAATGAATGTCCATATATCTACTTGAACAGATACAGGTATTATTATATAATTTATTATAATATTTGTTTGAATGAGCAATGAGGAAAAACAACCCTATTTTATTGACACAACTCAACTTGAAACATTTTGGTCCCAAAGAATGACAAATTCACCGGTATACAACAATGTTCATTACATAAGGCACTAATCATTTTGATTTTTTTCTCCTCCTTTATGATCTTATTTAATAAATTGCGGAATGTTTCAAGTAACCTAATGTTAATATTTTGTTCTACTTTTTCAGTTAAAATTAAAAACTGACGTCACTTGAACATGCTGAAGTACAATGAATGAATTGAATGAGCTTTTAGCAGTATAGCACTATGTAATAGATGTGGTCCTTCATCGGAGATGTCGTACAGCACTATGCAAGGCCATTATACTTAAGGTAAGAGACTTTAGTACAACAAACAATAATCACATTAAATTCGTAAAAAGTCAATTAGCACCAAAAAGGCAAAAGTTTGAAACACAAAAACTAAAGATGTGTCATGAATTTTAATCTACCAACCCATCTAAAGTCCATTCGGCCTAGAAATGCAATTGAAAGCACTATGATTTATGCATATTATATGTTGTTCTTGAAATCAGAAACAAGAATTACACTTAGAACATACTATTTTTGGTAAAATATAATGGACATGCCGTAAAGGTAGCTTTTGGCTAAATCCTGAAAATCTTCATTGATAATCTTGTTATGTATAAAATATACAGCACACTCCCTGTTATTAATATATCTAATGGTGTTTCCTTATATGCGTTCGCTAACCATTGTACATGCAATATATTTCAGCGAAAATTGTTTGACTATTGAATACAATTCGCCACAGAAAGAAATCCAAAGTAGGAGTAAATTAATTTGATTAAAAATATAAAATATAGAAAAAATTAAGTTTTAAAATGTTAATTGAATGGACATTGCAGTAATTAAAAATCAAAATATTTTATTTTGTGATAAAATCATACGGTATTCTGTTCATGTTCTGCAGAATATTTTTAAATATTCATGCAGTTAATATAAGTAACATATTGCACATCCTATATGATATGTAGCTACTGCAATTAATACTGATTTCAAGAAAACATTGAGAGTTTTATAATTGAAAATATAATCTCTGTCCAAAGTACAAATGAATTACCACATATACAAATCAAATATGGCACTTTGAGAAAACAAAAACACAAGCATAGTTATCATAACACACACGGTATTGTCCGAGTTGGAGAAGTCAAGGCTGGAGTAGCTAGAGATTCAACATTAGTAAAATTTGGTGCTGCCATCGGTGACAGAGTCATTGTCGTAACCGGAAATGACGGAAATTGGAACGCAGACGCAGATCCAACTCTTGGACTCATAGTCGTGATTGGGCTTAATGAACTCCAGAAGTGCAAAAATGGCGTCCTTGGACCAATGACTGGACTAGGCTGGACTAATGGCGAAGCAAATTTGGGACTTGTCATTAGAGGATTCAACTGAGAAGAAAATATTGATGATGTTATGTTGTTGATATCATTAAATGACAGAGGTATTGATAGAGGCACCGGTTTAGGTTTAGTAACAGTACTTGATAATGGCGTGGAGGACACTTTATTATTTCCACTGTCTGTGGATTCACATTTTGTTGTACACAGGTTTACAGGTGACGGTGATGTAGAAGATGAAGACACTTTCATTTCCATTGTAGATGTATTACTAACTTCCATTACGGTATGAGGTATCGGACTAGGTGTAGTAGTGTCAGGTTCCTCCTTCTTAATCCATGATAAATTTGATGTCTGACTGGAATGTAATGCTTGATTTGCAGATGATTTTATTTCCATAGCATTATAAGATGCAAAATGTGGATAGACTTTCTGACCATATTCTTGAGCAAGAGTTTCCATTTTAACTTTGAAAGGTACTTTGTTCTCTGTTTTCACTATTTCTGGAAACGATACAAATTTATAAACAAACTTTTGTCCCATAACTTTTTTTATTATATTTTTGTCATAGTAGTACCTCAAAGCTCTACTGAGCTTGTCGTAGTTCATGTTATGCTTGTTTTTACGCATACCCCATAATTTTGCGACTTCTTCTGCATTAATTAATTTGAATTCTCCTTCATTATTTGTCCATTGTATAATGCGAGTATGTTGATTACTTATTAACAGTTCTAATAGAAACTGCCATAAAGTGATGCTAGAATCCATAGCTGAAAAGAGAAAATAAAGATATTCATACTATGCAACATATGTGTAGCAATACAATTCAACTTTGAAATAGCGGAGAATATTTAATGCAATACTTACGCATACAAAAACACTTATTACAAACTAAGCTATATATGACTTCACTTTTCCAATAGTCAACTTCCCTTTTCTTTGTAGTAATATTCTCTAAATCTTTGTAGTAATATTCTCTAAACATTGGCATATAGATATCAAAACATCTTCCAGCTTATTCGCTACTCAAGGGCATGTGGTCGTTACAGTGACTTCCTTGATAGAGCTCCGTTGCTTAAAAATAGGCCACATTACAAAAACAGGCACCTACAATGGCCAGGAACTACAATCACATGCCACAATTTACAAGCAAACTACACCAGAAAAACAATAATGAAAACAAGAGACAAACATAAATAACGATAGGAACTTGGAATAGCCGGACTTGGTACCGGCATTAGCAAAAGCCAATGGTAGGGTTAAACCGGTTTATGGGTACCCAAACCTCCCCTTTCTCTATAGCGTTTCCCTATAGTATCATAAACATGCGAATAAAACCCAATACAGGTAGACTACTAACTCAATGACCACTATCTTGGAATAGAAAAAGCATATGACAAAACTTAATTTTGAAAGAAGGATCAAAGAGTGCTCGCCGCTGAACTGCCGGCTAGCTCAAGGAATCTAGTCTGCTGGTAAAACACTGTCGCACTACGGAAGAAAAATCAAACTCTAAACTCCCCGAAGGGTTTGGTAAAGAGTCTTCATGTATTTCAGTAGACATCGGCAGTATCCGTGAGAGGCTAGTATATATGTAAAGTCTTCAGGTCACTGGAATCCAAAGCCAATTTTACGGATTTTTTCAGAATATCTCGTCGATATCCACTATTACGTAAAGAATTTAAGTTACGTCCCAGTTTTTTCTGTTTTGACATTTTTTAACAACATTTCCATAAAATCGAGGATGAGAAATGCCCTTTGTAATTAGCTGTTTGCGAGTCACGTCATATCTAGATATCAAAGGTTCATATCTTCTGTAAAACTTCTTAAAAGTATTTAATAATTTATGAAATCTGTAACCTTGTTATAACCTAGTTTGAATACATCACTGTAAGAGTTATACGGTTGACATACGATCTGACATTGGATCTTTTGGACCATTTGGGATATCTGTTTCTCAGATGACAACAATGTTTTTTCTTTGGTAAGTTCATTTTTTTATTCGCCCTTTTTCTAGTGTCATATCATTTTTTGTTCATTTCGACTAAAGTTTTGACAAATCGTCTATAACTTATGGCTACTGACTTCATTACCCATATATACATGTTAAACACTGCGAGTGTTCTATAAGAAACAGAAGATTCTTACTCTACCGGTGCACCAGAACTTACCCATGCTTTTTACTTGGTCCCTGTTGTAAATGCGTGTGTGTTCAAATTTTTCTTTTTGTGACATTTTTGTTTCTTTGCGTTTCCGATGTCAATTGTCTTTTGACAATCCTTTTTATTTTCACTGACGGTTCTGTTCCAACTTACTCCAACATTTTCTGTCTGAAGACATAGGGACTTAGGATAAGGATAAAATTTGCTTGGTCTTCCACGAATTCAACTGATTGTTAACTATTTATGCATTTGCTAGAACAATTCTGGTAGATATGCTAATCCAAACTGCTATATTTTTTTGTGAATTTTATTTTAGTTTATCAGTCGATGACCCAGTAGATCTAAATTATTAATAATGCCTTTCAAGAAATATATGTGCAATTGTCTTTATTATTGAACTTATAATAAAATAGCTTTTTATACAGCATGTGGTTATCAACATGCATGCATCTTTGCTAAGTCAGTGTCCTATTTTCAAGTGTCCATAAAATAACCTTTCATTTCTCTTACACTGATGATCTTTTCAGTATATGAGTCACAGGGGCAATGACGGATAAGGGATTTCGACATTGGATATTTGAAGTTATATACAGTTCGTGGAAAATGGATATTTTCGCGAAACTTTCGATGATGTGAATTACAAGTACCCCAAATAAAAGATAGTAA
Source organism: Modiolus philippinarum (assembly GCA_002080025.1). Taxonomy (NCBI): domain Eukaryota; kingdom Metazoa; phylum Mollusca; class Bivalvia; order Mytilida; family Modiolidae; genus Modiolus; species Modiolus philippinarum. Next base: position 44,351 of record MJUU01069214.1, read on the forward strand.
AAAAACTTACAATTATATATCTCACCATTTAATAACAGGTTATTTTGATTATCTCTAAAAAACAAACAGTGAAATCAGTTAAGCTCGAACTTAAGTACTGAAATATTGAGTATTTAGTTTTTGTTTTCACGGAAGCATGCACTTCCTTGACATCTCTTAATATTGTTTGTTAAAATTTGTCCTGTACGAAAGTCATTGATTAAAGAGGTGCTTTCCACATATTTTCTGGTGAAATGCAGCTACGTTGATTTCTTTTGTGTTGTTGACATCCACACATCCTCTTTTTTCAGTTTCATTTTATTTTCATGTTCACAAGAAATAGCTTTAGGTCGCAGGAAAAATTACTTTTGTAAATTTTGATAAAAACTAAATGAATCGTTTAAAAAGTGGTTTTGTAAAGAAAAAAACCAACGTAGTAAAAGTTACTAACCTTTAGACTGCACATTGTTCAAGGTGTATCTCTGTGTAAAATGCTCTGCTGAAGTGTTCTCGAAGGTCATTGGACCCCTCCGCCCATCTGGAATACAAGAGCAACAAGCACAAATCATAACGACAGTATAGAAATAAATCCCTTTGGCTTTGCTTGTTCTCTCAAACAAAGAGTATTTACAATTCTGAACTAAAATCTCTTACATAATGTATCTCTTTCAAATTAAAATATATTTCATCCGATAGTTTTCTCTTTGTCAAAAACCTGTCAAAAACCCAACAACACACAGCTGTAATAAATAGGACATTCTTGAAATTTCTGAAGTAAAAGTTAAGTATGTAAACGAATGATACAGCTGAACTTAGAAATTTAATACTAAGGACCGCCTGATATGTGTTTCTTATCACCATATCACTCTGTCATGCATTTTACAACAGACGGAGGCACCTCGAAGGAGCGCACGACATCTTGTCGTCTGCAGTTTGAAAGATATCAAAGATATGTATTCAGATTCTTTGATTATTGTGTGTTAAGTTTAGACTTGGAATCAAATCATTTTCGCACATATACAACATTAAAAGTAGCATGTATTTTTTGAAATTCCCCAGAAGTTTGAAACTACGGGGGTTCACATTTTAAGCAAACACAAATATTTAGCTACAAAAAGTGTGACGTTGAACTTTTTGCAGGGAAATGTTTATAAGTTCACTTGATGACTAATCTGTTTTGGTTATGTCTGAAATATATAATGTTTTTGTACCTAATTATCCCCAAACAGTTCATTTCTTTTCCTTTGGACAAAGAACTGTAGAATTTCTCTGTAAAAACATAAAACTTGGAAATTTTCAAGACTATTGTTCCTCTTAAAATACTGAAAAGTACTATTTTTCCGTTCATTGTCATACACTGTTTCTATGGTTATTTCCATATGACGTTTGACGTGGATCTTCTGTTTCAATATTTCAGAATAATGAAATTATAGGTGCTACATATTGTTCAGATTATACTAGTATTAAAAATGAAATAAAATAAATAATAAAAAATAAAATGAATAATAAAAAAAATATATATAATAAAATGAAATAAAAATAAATTATAATTTAAAAATAACACAAAAAAAAAACAAAACAAAATTAAAAAATAAGCGATTAAAGGATGTTCGTGATGGAAATTAGACTTAAGTTCGTAAATACGAAAATAATCATTCATGGAGTTATCAAGTCTAATTTCCCTTTTATATATTTAATAAAGTTTAAATATGACACTCGGATGTACAAGACAGAGAAGTTCCTCTTTAATTTCGCGTAAAAAGTGAGAAAAGGTTGGTTACAAAATCTATGCTTTAAAATATCTATCTACAGGTTCTCAATTATTGACCGATTACAAAAGAACGAAGCAAGTTACAAGATAAATTGTAGTGGAATTCATCATCAACTGAAACAGTAGATACGATAGCGTAACCCTCAGTCCACTACGTTCACGGGAATGTAGGGGACTGAGGGTTACGTTTTCGTATCTGCATAACAATCAAACCTTAAAACAGAGACTGACTTTAAATATTTAATATGGAAGTATAATCTATTCCAATAGTACCTGATGAACGAACTGATGTTGATGAAAACATGGTTTATCACCTCGGCACTAAAAGAAATTCGAGAATATTATAAAATCCTAAATTGAACTTACCTTCCATTCTATAGAAAAATCCAAGAATTATAAATTCTATTTGTTCTCACACTTCCTACAAAATAAAGGGTGCCATTAGTGGGTTATTTCCTGTAGTATTATTACAGCAAGGAAGTATTTACATATGTGTATTGGCCGACTCATGTCAACTTACGATCACTTCCTGGTAGTTTGACATTATAATTAAAATGGTTCAAATCAAGGTCGTTAAATGTGTATTACAAATTATTAATTGATTTTTTTTCTAAAAAGGGGGGATACGATATACTGATAGTATTACCTGGCTCGCATGATATGGTTATTTTTATATGATTATTTTAGAAACTGAAAGGGGTGGTACAAAGACATTAAACAACAACAACAACAAAAAAAAAAGATAATGTAAGAACTGCAATTCCAACAATATTGATGACGAAGAACATTTCTTGTTTTCATGTAATAATATCACAAAATTACGATAAAAATATTTACAGGTAATAAAAAGATTAATATCAAATATGGAAAGTAACACAGATAGGCTATATATGTATGTTTAAATTGTCCGCAAGTGGAGTTCTTTTGCGCTGAAGTCAAAAGAGGGTGGACTCAACAATTGCATGATTCTTGTTTCGTTTTTGTTTTGTTATTCTTATTGTACATATACCATTACATTCGACCCTAACGGGTACAAGTGTGCCTTCCAAATGAATAAATATACCAAAATAAAAATCATTTTGGTCTGTTTTGATCAAAAACTAAAATTTGAAACAAGATGACATACATTGTAATGAATCCTCATATATTGTTGAATGTGTATTATCCATGAATGCAAAAGGCATAAATGCAAACTCCTGACTGAATAGATCCCGGGAAAAGATGAAATGAACAAAGTTTCGCGTTCAGTGCATAAAACAGTAAAATATTATCTTAAAATGATTCGTTTGAATAAGAATCCATGGTTGGACTCTTACAGAAAAATGTCCTCCAGGTTTTACACTGGGAGTATTTTCGGAAATTTGGAAAAGGTGACAGAGTCGTGTTGAATACCAGTAAACATACAAAACCTGGAATATCTTATCCGTTTTCAGTGTTTGCTACATGTATATGGTTTCGGTGGTGAAAGTTCAAACAAGATGCAAAACAAAGAAAATGGAAGGTATTTTATTAATTTCTTGCAAAAGTTCTTGGGATTTACAGCAAAATTTATCATAATGGTCCTGGTGTTATTTTTTTGTTGTTTTCGGAGAAATTAAAAAATTTTAGCTACTTTTGGTACTTCAATTTTTCGGAAACATTTGAATGAACACAAAATGTGTAGTGGGCGTTGGACACCCACTTATTATATTGACAGCTTTTGGAAAAGAACAGTTCCCATGACATAAATATCGATATAAAATCTTATTTTTATCACATTTTACAACACAAAATGGATATAAATAGGTACAAATGATATAAACATTTACCTTGAGTTAAAAATATCCAGAAACTGACAGTTGTATGGAGGCCAAATACCTTGGTTAATTAAATAACAAAAATATATTTCTGTCTTTCTTTTTGCTGTCTTCATATATTTTAAACCGGAAATTGTTTAAGACATGGCCGATAAAACTCTTTGTTAAGATACAAAAGCGATTTAACTTGAGGCATTTGTCAGGTCATCAGGTACAAAAGGTGTTTATTTGGAAACATCCGTGTGGTAAAACCTCGGAAAATTAATTCACAAGGAAACGATTATGGAAATATTGATGTGTGCATGATTTTCTTATGTTCAAGAATTCGTCATGAATGTAAAACATACCAAGAAAAAATGTCCATTTTGTTCATACTTGGTTTATCCATTATGTAACTTGTAAATAATATAAAATTCGTGTCATTATACAGGGAAATAAATTGCTATAAGTATTTGTTCAATGAGATCTTGTTAGAGTACACATGGTCAAGATCGCGTCCTTTCTACGTTCCAACTCAATGACAGTGCCACCTGCACTCTAACAAATTAACTCGATGAGGTACCAGTGCCTCTACTGCTGATCATTCATCTTCGTTCTAACTTGACCTTAAAACAACGAAAGATAAGTATTATACAGAATGGACTGCTTTTTTTGCAGTTCGTTTTAAAAAGTTAAACTTTCATCCAGTGAAATTCTGTCTTGTGTTCTGATCATTTATTTCATAACGGCAAGATTGCAGTTTGTTGCATGGGTTATTTCCCCTTGGACTTTTACCCTACTTTCCAGTTCAATCTGTCTTTCTAGTCCTTTGTCGGCGTTACTTTTGGACGTATTTGTTCTCTATCAGCTATTTCACATTTTTGCTGATGTCTGACGTTAAGTTTATGTAAACAAGAGGCTCTCAAGAGCCTGTATTGCTCACCTGGGTCATATGCAGCACTGTAATTCCAAATTGATAGTCCATCTTTGGTGGTGTATGTATATAAAAATCAAAAACTTTTTATAAAATTTAATTAAAGAAGATTTTTGAATGCAGTTTCCAAACTTAAAGGGCCTATGTTAATCTACGTTCCCTGTTGGCAGCTATTTAACATAAAACTTTGAAGAGGGTCACCCAAGGACTATCATATCAAAATTCTACTGAAATTGTTCAAGCAGTTTCAGAGGAGATATTTTTAGGCATTTCCCATTGGGTCTTATGTTAAACTAAGTTTTGCTACTGGTGGCCATGTCGGAAGACGGATCAGCACCAAAGTAACATACTTGGTCAAAATCTCACAAGTTTCATTTATGCAATGTTTAAATTGAATCCATTCAGTGGTTTTCTAATATATCTTTGTATGCATTTCCCCTTAGGGTCCAATTAATTGCTGGCGGCTATATTGGATGATGGATCAGCACCGAAGTAACAACACTTGGTCAGCTTCTCATAAGCATCATTTATGCAAAGTTTGGTTTAAATCTATGCAGCTGTTCTCTAGAAGATCTTTTGTTAAATTAAGTTAAAGCTGGTGACTCTTGGTCAGTACCTAACAAGCATCATTCATGTCATGTTTGATTTAAATCCATTCAGCAGTTCTCTATATAGAAGATCTTTGTGCGCATTTCCCATAGGGTCCAGTGCTGTGGGTCATTGCCAAGTATGGGTCACAGCAATTCAGTGGTTCTCAAAAAAAATTGTTCTTTGTATGCATTTTCCCATTGGGTCCAATGTTAAAATTTAGTTCCCCATCTGGCAGCCATGTTGGATGCTAGGAACCAAAGTAGCAACACTTGGTCAGCACCTCACAAGCATCATTCATGCCAAGTTTGGTTCAATTCCATTCATTTATTCTCAAGAAGAAGTTCTTTGTATGCATTTTCCCATAGGGTCAAATGCCCGCTGGCAGCCATGTTGGATGACAGATCGGCACCAAAGTAACAACACTTGGTCAGCACCTCATAAGCATCATTCATACCAAGTTTGGTTCAAAGCCATTCAGTGGTTCTCAAGAACAAATTCTTTGTATTAATTTTCCCATTAGGTCAAATAGTAAACTAAGTTCCCCGCTGGCGGCCATCTTGGAAGAGGTCGGAAAACTTGACCAAGTTCAATAAAATATAGTCCTTAACATGCGCATTTTCCCATTGGGTCCAATGTTTAAATTTAGTTCCCCATCTGGCAGCCATGTTGGATGCTAGGAACCAAAGTAGCAACACTTGGTCAGCACCTCACAAGCATCATTCATGCCAAGTTTGGTTCAAATCCAAAGATTTATTCTCAAGAAGAAGTTCTTTGTATGCATTTTCCCATAGGGTCCAATGCCCGCTGGGAGCCATGTTGGATGACAGATCGGCACCAAAGAAACAACAATTGGTCAGCACCTCAAAAGCATCAATCATACCAAGTTTGGTTCAAATCCATTCGATGGTTCTCAAGAAGAAATTCTTTGTATTAATTTTCCCATTAGGTCAAATAGTAAACCAAGTTCCCCGCTGGCGGCCATCTTGGAAGAGGTAGGAAAACTTGACCAAGTTCAATAAAATAAAGTCCTTAACATGCTGAACATTTTTTTTCAATTTAAACTTGACCTCTATCTCGAAGCATTTTTGAAATATGGGACAAAAAGTATAAAATCACGAAAAATTTGACCAATAAAGGGCCACAACACATATATGGGTACTTGGATTTTCTTCAAAATTTCCATGTGGGTAGATCTTAACATGCTAAACATTTTTGCAGTTTAAACTTAACCTCTATCTGTTTTAGTATTTTTTTAATAACAAGATGTGTTTGTGAAACACTACATATGCCCCCAGATTCCACAGTAAAATATATGAAAATACCCAATTTCACCCCTTCTTGACCCCTATGACCTTGACCTTTGACCTAATTTTTTTGCATATTTATGTTCCTCTAGACAAAACCTATACACTTGCAAAGTATTAAAAGTCCATCAGTTGTTTATTACCATGAAAA
>MJUU01069216.1:0-13547 GCA_002080025.1 Modiolus philippinarum
TTCATTTCTTACAAGCGTTTCAGTGAAGGGTAGAAAATAGCAAATGTTTAAGCAAATAACCCGGCAAAGGGTTAAAAGTGACAAACTTTCAGGCAAATACCCCGCTGCTGCAAACCATGGATTTTCAAAAATACACTGGTAGTCGACCAATTAAAGTGCAGTATTCTATCATGAGGTAGAATTAAATATATAGTCGATTTAATATTTTTCTCATCAAAAACAGATTCTGTGGAAGATTTTATCATCATTTTGAATGTTTGTAAAGTAAAGTAAGTGAGTACTGAGAAATATGTCTAAAAGGATCATCAAAGGGCATTTTGGCAATATCGAAAAAAGGCACAAAGACGTCACAAGATTGTGACACAGAAAAAAATGAAGAGGTACATAAACAGACGAACAATACTAACCGTTATCGTAAAAAGGATAAATGTATTTTAAAATGTTCCAGTAATACAGTGACAATAAAAGTTTGGTGGATATGGTTTATTTTGATTCCAATATTAATATTTCGTCAATTTCATAGTAGAAACAGGCTGTACGTCGGTCTATGATTCGGCAAAAATTGAGTTAAAAAAGGACAAAGTTCCGTTTTCATCGAAAACTTTCAAGAGAACAATAAAAACTTGCTTCTTTTTTACTTTAGAACCGAACATATCGATTTTGATTGGGGCGTAAAAAGTTTGAAAAAAATACGTCTTGTTACAAATTGCTTTTTTACGAAAGAACAAAAACTTACAATAAACTTACAGTTATTTTTCAAAACGATCACTGTCATTGGTCAATTTGAATTTTGACCTCAGATTTTGATTGGATTAACTCAAAAACCGTTACAAAACCGTTATCTTGTTACAAATTCAGACTTGCTTTTTTACGAAAGGACAAAAACGACAATAAACTTAAAGTTAGCAAGATGTGCAAAAAGGTCTTGGATTTATTTTCAAAACGATCACTGTCATGGTTCAATTTGAATTTTGACCTCAAATTGTGATTGGATTAACTCAAAAACCGTAAAAGATACTTGATAAAGTGTAATTTAAAAAATGTCTTTTCATGACGGGCCTTCCATACATATGGACAAAAACTCTTTTGTTTACAGTTCAGCATATATGCCCCTTGAAAGTTTTGTCACAACTTTTAGGATTTCTTTTTTCGAAATTAGTAAGAGATAGAAACTTGGACTATTTTCCATTCAGCTAAGGTGATATGTAACAGTGGATTCATTCCGGCAGTGTATTCTTTCCTTTTGGATAAAATGCACTATTGTAGAATATCCACAACATTTAATTGACCAATAAAAATGGAGTACTGAACATGACGGAATAAACATCAAGGTAGAAATACAATAGGTTGTTTATATACCCAGAAATTCTGCACGCCGGAAAGAAAGTACGCTTACAATATGTGTTACATTTAAAAAATGAATGGTCAAAGGTCATTGGTCATTTTGAACTTTGACCTGAAACCTTTTTTGGAGTAAATCAAGAACCAAAAAAGATATCATAAAAAAAGTAATTGAGAAAATATGTGTCCTCTTCTGATCGATCAATTACATTTGCTTCAAGGCTACAAAATAATATTGGACCATTTCTTGCCATCTAATGAATAAATACCCCAATTGTATACCTTTTGTGTTATATTTTAGCAGTTTTACATTGATAATCTTAATGCTAACTGCAATTGAAATTTCATTTGTTGTGAAAATGATGACAGGTATAAACTTGATGCAAACTAAAACACATCACATCATAATATTCAAAAATAAAAATCATTATATATGTTGAAATGGGATAGACAGAAACACAATGAGTCTTATAGTAAAAGAGAACCAAACCGTCAATCAAAACTAATAATTCAAGGACAATGGCAACATCGGAAAAACAAAGAAGCACAGTCACAACTGATCACGGCACTTAAAAGAAAAATGAAGACACACTTATATTGAGGAATAATTGTTCCTTCAAAGAACAAGTTGAAAAATTGATTCTGGTTTTGGTGAATTCTTTCTTTGCATCTAAACACATTATGTTTTGTTATTCCGATTTCTCTCCTTTTCTCATCCCCATGAACCTGTCCGAACCAGACCTCGAAGAGCATTACACTTACAACTTTCAAACCTTGTAGGATGTTGGCGCTAGTTGTGCAGAAATTTTTCAAATGGGGGTTAATTGAGGGTACGTTGGGGGGTTCAAAAGGAGGTGGGGTTGTTAATTTTTAACCCTGCAGGGAAATGAAATTTTAAATGTTTTTACCATTTTCTCCACTGTATCTCAAAAACTTTTGACACTAGCTCCATGAACCTTTACAACATGGGTGTGCGTCATGTCAGAAAAAGTAAAAAAAAAGAATTGAAAATTCAAAATAACTATAGTTGCCCTTGAAACAATACCAAATAAATGGAAATTTCGAGAAAATTGTATTGTCTTATTATTGTATTTTTATTACATCAGATTGTATTACTTAGATTGTAAGGGGAACCACTGCCTATTTTTTTAAAAGGGGGTTTAACGTTCATAGTAATGGATTTGAAATTTCAAAATAGTAATGGTTGCCCTTGAAATCATGCAAAAAATTGAAATTTTGAGAAAATTGTATTTTCTTCTATAATTGTATTTAAATTACAGTTATTTTAATTACTTCGATTATAAGGGGAACCCCTGCCAAATTTTTTCGGAAGGGGGTTTAAGGAGGCTAACTCCTGATGGTGTTTATATCAAGGATTTCTTTAAACCTAATCTAATTGATAACGCATTGTAGATTAAATGAAATGGTGAAAAGAAATATAAAGGTCTGTATGCTTTTACAGAGATACAAGACATTAAAAAAAAATTCGCGGGAAATGGATTTCTCTGGAGTTTCCCTTTATGTAACATCAGGACTATTTTTGTGACAAAAAGCTTTCAATTCACGTAATATCAAGAATTTTATGAAAACTTATGATGGATCTTAATTTGACCTAAAGAAGACATTCGTGAAAAAAAGTGGGGCTCCATGTGCACAATTTTTAAAGTCATTGAATTGAAGAAAAGTGGAGTAGTTCTGAAATCTGACACAAATTCAAAAATGAGATGAGTGAGCTACCTTAAAGTTCACTACAATGGGTTGGGAAATATCAAAATAACTATGGTTGCCGTGGAAACCATGCCCGATAATTGAAATGTTGGAATAATTGTATATTGATTACAGTAATATGTATTACTAATTTAAAAAGGGGAACCCCTGCCAAAATTTTTGATGGAAGGGGTTCAATTGAATGAAATGGATAGTGTATCACTTTGTAGCCATTGAAATCATTAAAAAAATAAATTTTGAGAAAACTTTGTTTTCTCCTCTAAAATATGTTTTGGTTTCAGCCATATGTATAAACAAGATTATAAGGGGAACTCCTGCCCAGTTTATTTTGGAAGGGGAGTCTCAAAATGCCAAAAATCTGATATGGGAGTCCATTTGGTCGACTTTTGTGTTTTTCTCGGCGTACACATATATAACTTGATTTTTTGTAATTTCCAAAATTTATTGTCTCCACCTTTTAAAGTGTCCATGCATCACTGTTTCCCTTTTTACAATCGACTTGAGAAGTGCCCTGTGATTGTCATCATGTTGTAATCGTTCACTAGCTAGAGACACTAGTGCTTTTGTCTGTTAGTGAATGGCAGTGATCGTGAGAGCATTTTGTCAGTTTAATATGTTTGTTGATGATCCCGCATCCATGACCAGAAAAGACATGGATGTATCGTTGTTCGACATGTGGAAAAGACTTTCGCTCTAACTGGTGCAAGGGGTGGTCTTGAACTTAGCGCGATCTCTGTTGAAAGTTTCATTGTGACTTCAAAATGAAGAACAACAGTAAAATCGTTGTTCTTTTGCTTGGTTTTAACATGGTTTGTAGTGAATTCGTCTAATGAACATTTACTTCATTTCCTTTCATTGTTTAATCAAACATACTAAAGCTTTAAACCGATTGTATCGGTCATAAAGTAAAGGGTTTTGCGTACAAATTTACGTCTTTAACGTTTACTTTTTCTCTTAAGTGCTAAAGATTATAAAGATTGATTTTAGTCTGAAGACATGTACTTTATTTCTTAAGCCCAAATTTTACCACATGTGAAAATAATTCCATATCTAAGACCAATTAACTTAGTATAATTTGTATTCCCTTATGATGTCCCCATCTCATTTTATTAAATGTCGTATCTACCTACTTCGAACTAATCACTAACTTATAACTTTCACGCTATCATTTTATTGGCTTTTCGTGTCTTTTCAACTGTGCTTTCACTTTTTCGTAAGGTTATGCATAGGTCATGGAACTTCTGATGTTTATATCCGATTTTGTGTAATGTTTTCTTCTGGATCATTTTTGGACATGTTTGTTAAAAAGCAGAAGAAATTCAAGAGCCTCCGTATACGTATTGGACGGGAAAAAGAACATTTAAATTGATAACACTAGCAATTGTCTACTCGTTTTCCGTTCCTTTAGGACCAAATCTTACAATTGGAACTCTTAACTTTTCATTATAAAATTAATTTACTTTCATATTACATATATAATATTTTATAAACAACTAGTAAAACCAAAACTACCTGTCTTAAGTATGTGTATTCCGATGTTCATTAGCAGTAAAACTGCTGAAGCTCGTCTATCATATTATTTGGTGTTTCAAACATCATTCATAATGAAGCCTATAGGGGCCGTCTTGCACGTATTATGAGATATGATCAGTGTTCATTATGGAATACCTCATGGTGACTTCAAGATAAAGAGCAACAATAAAAGCGTTGATACCTTGCTTGGTTAGAGCATGTATGTGTAGGGAATTTGTCTCATATGCATTTATTCCATATTATTTAACTAGTTTTTTTTTCTATTTTCCTTCTTATATATTTAAATATGCTGACTTTGACATAAATGCTTCGTTTAGATTTTAGATTCTGTCTAATAGTAAGCATTTTACTGAAATAGACAAGTCAAGTCACTGTTTCCTTATAAGATTGAAAACACATACATGTACTTTCATGATATATGTATTTCATGATAGAATATAGAGTAAATGAAGATGAGACCATAGCACATTGCAATAATTTAAATGAGTTGTATAGCCATTTCGGAAATTAATTCCTTATCAGCAGCAATAGAACCACAAACATAGGAAATGTAATACTTTTGACTTGACTTTTGCATAAATAAAATACATGTGTTTCCTGTTATCTTTACTATATTAATTCTTTCTTTTAAAGTATTAATTGCTAGTATTATTCCAGATGGAATGAACCAGATACTGAAACATTATTAGTTGATCCACAAGGAGAAATATATATTGTTTCCAAAGTGAAGAGAGCAGCTGCTAAAGCTGCACATATTCCAAGTAGTGCCTGGAACAGTGGTACTACAGTGGCTCTTACCAATCTTGTACCATTATCATTCCACACCACTCATTCTGATCCAACAGGAGGCGATCTGTCTCCAAATGGAAAGGAACTGCTATTGATTTCTCATGAAAAACTGTATTCTTGGAACGTTACAAATGGAGATGTTTTATCAGCGCTCAAGACCTCTCCTATAGAAGTTCCATATTTAGATGAACCACAGGGCGAAGCTGTTTGCTGGGATCCCCAAGGAAAGGGATATTATACACTTAGTGAGGGCCATAATCAACCGTTATACTACTATGCACGAATGTAGTGGCTTTAGTAGATTTTTGCAACGACAGTGAATATTTACAATTTTGTATGTTACTACCAACATTGTATGGAAATTTGTGTCTTATGAAATATGTAAATATGATCAAGTTTGTAATATTTTTGCATATTTATTTTTCGTAAACTTTAATACCCGAGAATAATAAATAAATAACCTGTAAACTGTTTTATCGGTAATTTGTATGAATTTCCTTTGATCTACAGAGACTGATATTCTCAGTCTCACCGAACTGTACACTACCACGAAAATATGGGGTCACTGTGAAGGCGTCACGTGCGGGTTGCTAAGTGGACGTCATGTTCTGTACTCTTTGTCGTGTTCATACGCATAAGACGTTGAACGAAGAATGCATTTAAATTATTGCAATAAACAATAGATTATCTGTGTCTAAATAGAAATTTCAGTTTATTACAATTTGTTTTAGAGTTCTGTCTATTATTTTGTGAATTACCGATAAAAGAAATATAAGGAAATTTTGTTTTTGATACGGACTTTATCACGGCGTAACGCATCAACCTCGCCCTAACGGGCTCACTTGATACTGGCCGTGATAAAGTCCGTATCAAAAACAAAATGTCCTATATTCCATATATCACAGCCATTTCTCAGTCTTTATCTATCTTTTATCACAGCCATTTTTCAGTCTTTATCTATCTTTTATCACAGCCATTTCTCAGTCTTTATCTATCTTTTATCACAGCCATTTCTCAGTCTTTATCTATCTTTTATCACAGCCATTTCTCAGTCTTTATCTATCTATTATCACAGCCATTTCTCAGTCTTTATCTATCTTTTATCACAGCCATTTCTCAGTCTTTATCTATCTTTTCTCAGTACATGTTTTATGTTAAAATGACCTTTAAAATCAGTAAACTTAAAACGTTAAGTATCAGGTGCTTATCTAGACGAGGAGAAAAAATATCATGCAAGTTCGTTAAAAACATGAATTACAATTATGAAGAACTTGCAGATTAACAAACTGAATTAAGAAATTAACAAAATTTGGCATGCTGAACATCTAAAATCTTTAAAAGAAAAATTAAGTATAATGTGCATGACCATATCGGATAGATATCAAATACTTAAGTTGAAGATTAACAAAACTGAATTAATATATGAGCTCTAAGTATCAATTCTACAATGTAAGTATACGATGAACAGCTAATCCTGCTAATTTGAATGAAATCTGAATAACAGTTGTGATGTTGTTATTGAATTACAAACAAAATTTTAAAAAATGAGCAATTTTGGCTTCATGAACCTCTTAAAAATCTGCACAACCAACATTCTTAGTATCATGTGTTCAACAACACAAAGTAAACAACAACTAAAGTTTGGTCGGAATCGGATTTGCAGTTTTTGAGGAGTTGCGGATTAAAAAACCGACAAAATGCAAGACGACGATCTCTATGTGTCGACACTGCTTACAGCAGTCGACACAAAAATGAACTATTGTTCACCTCTGCTTGAAGACCCTCAAGCTACATCAAGATGTAGACAGGAATAAAAGCCCTGTCCTTGATAAACTGGAGTTTTCTATAGATCGTGTGCGTTCTGTCACATGACCAGTAACTCCATATCCTTTCATTTTTTTCTATTATATACAGATCACGGAAATTATAAAAACAAAATTCGCAAAACCATTCTGAACTTTCCTGGATCTATGTTGATTACGTGATTTACCGATAGTAAAACTTCCTTTTCTAGACTTAAACGCAAGCATACAAGTACTATAAACCACCCTTTTTCTGTCCTAAGCGGAAATCGTTTCGATCGTTCAGGAGCATCTGATTTCAGTCAGTTCTCAATGTGAATGCCTTGGATTTTGATGTGTTTTTACTTTCATGCTTTGTAGCTGTCCAATGTCTTTGTTTTCTGTGTTCTTGCTTAACCATATCTCTTGTCTTTAATTTATGTAATAAACTTGGTTTCTTCGGAAATCTGCTGCCGTTATTGCCCTATTTCTAACTGATATTTGAGACTCGTGGATATTTTATGTTATGTTTTTTTTTTTTCGTAAAACCGCATTTAATTCTTTACACTGACATTCAACAAAAAAATTAGTATTTACAGTATGTGATAGGGGCCATAAATTGTCTACAAGTCGCTTTTTCCTTTTTTTGTTATTTTTAAGTCAATACTGGAATTTATTATGATTTTTTTAGATGGGAAATCTTTTGGGCCACCTCACTTATTCCTCAACAGTAAAAAATTGAGTATCAACAAGTTTTCCTATCATCTTCATACTAAACAGTAAAATATTGAATATCAACAAGTTTTCCTATCATCTTCATACTACCAATTAAATCAAGTCTCCCTACCAATGCAACTGTGATATAAAAAAAATATTATAAATGAATTTATAGTTTACACAAGTAGTTAACGTTTCTATGTCTAAGTGATATACTCATGTTGTCGTACAATAGTTTCTTTCGTTTGTTATTGTGCCATCATTCTATAATACTGTGCTGGGAAGGTTTTGTTTTGTTGCTTTCCGCATCTTAATATTTTCTTTCTTTATTCTGTCCAGTTGATTTTAAACGAACTTCGTGTTTTTAACAGATGTTTTAATTTTTTTCATTTAAATAAACAAACGAATAACCTTGCAAGCTTCCAAAATGATTACACAGAAAAACAACTAACTAAACCTATGCATATATTACAGCAGAGACAAATACATCAAGGGAATTGACGAAGTATAAAGAGACAGTATAATTATTGCAAAACTATATAAAAAATATAAAAGTGTTTCGGTATGGTCAACATGATTTTTCCCTGCACTCATTAACTGTGCCATTTATTTGTATTAATGGTTCATCAATAATGTGTTTTCACGATTCTGTTTAACGTTATTATCTTGAATTTATAAATGCCAAAACTAAATCTGCATATTTCAAGATGAAAATTTAAAAAACGTTCCAAGAATGACAATCAGAATTCTTTTAATTAAGCGATAAAATAAATGCCATTTGGAGGACATCAACAATATGGTCCACATATTTTCATACAGGATTGGAAATATATAAATTTAAATCCGGAACTATTTTTGAAATAGACAAGCCTTTGTTTTTGTAATAGGATTATTGAGTCATCTATCGGACACGTTTAGATCAGAATAAGTTCGATTCGGCATGCTCCGCTTTGATTTCCTCTGATAATAGCTTGTAAACTGGTTAAATCTTAGTTCCTAGATTAAATTCGGTCAGTTACGCTATATCAACTTGAAATGAGTCTTCTGATTTTGATATTGTGTTATATAACTGGCTTAACAGGTTTGTCACAGAATTTCTTTTGACATTTATAGACACCGTTTATCAAAAAAGGTGTCGTAAATTAATAATAGTATAGCTAATCAACCGTGGTGAATATCAATAAAAATGTCACCAGTGCAGAGCAACGCAGAAGAATTTAACGCGATGCGGAACTAATAGCGAGTAAAATCCATTGCGTTGATGGGCACGAGTGACATTTTTATTGATATTCATCACGGTCGATTTAGTTATGCTTTTTATTATAAAGGTATTTTATTGAAGAACCGAAATTTTGGATGGAGATTTTTTATTATTTTGTTTATTTCAATGCGCTTGTTTACTAGATACCGACATTGAAGATTTATAGTGACGTCACTTCCTACAGTGACTAGAAATCCTTTTTATTTTCACCGGTGACAATATGAAATTTACTTAACTGAGAAAACTCTGTAATTCACCACTATCTATATAATAAATATATAAACTTCAGTCATGTGATATACTTACTAAGCTTTCATTGTAAATATTTTTTGTGTGCATGCTCAATTCAAGTCTCACAAATACATTTGCCTGTCAAATGGTATGATATCATTGCTTCCTAGATCCTGTGATTTCATGCCTTATAAATGCGAAATCGCTCGTGATTCTAATTTTAAATGTCAAATTTTGCAATGCTTGATATACGCATAGCGGAAAATATTAACTCCTTCGAAGCAACTATTTTTTTTTTCTAATTCTATTGGCCTATGACTAGAATACAATTTTGTATCCCCCTTCTTCTCGTCAGTTTATTTTAAAGTAAATAACGGTCTGTTAAATGTAACTTTTGCTAGTGCCGGTAACAAGTCCGGCTATAGGGTCTGTAAGTCTCGTCATGTGACTCACGAGAATCCACGATAAACAGGCAATTCGAAAAACATGACGTCTGAGGATTATGACGTTCAAATTTTTGTTTGAAACGTCATATATCTTTGTTTAAAATGTAACTTCCGGGTACAATTTTTGATCCCGGAAGTTCCAAAATTGTACGAGATTTACAGACCCTATCCCGATTTCCTACTGTTATTCATGTTTATCTCTGGTTTGTTATGTGTTTTATCAAGTACTGCTCCCTTGTTGTGGTTTGTAGCTTGTGATTGTAATTACCGGCCATTAAAGGTGTTTACTGTTCATCTTCAGTTTGTAATTGATTACATTTCAGTAAACAAATCAAGTTTATCATGAATTGTTTTGTTAGATAAATGACATATTTTTTTTTGTGAGAAGGGCTCTCGTTGCTCTATGGTTAGTATTTTAATATTACAGGTCTATTACAGTAAAAATTGAATTACAAAGGTGATTTTTAATTTGTTTGGTGAGATTTACAAAAATAAAATATATATTCATGTACAAAAAAGTAACGCTGTTCGAATGGCGAATGGGGGAAAAATCAAAGGAAATCGAACAATGTTGCATAAATTTGAAGTCTGGGCATACTTCTTTTCTCCCTCCTATGGAAAAAATAAAAAAGTATAAAATTTGTAGTAATATGTATAGTACAATGTAAGTTAAAAACCATGGATAAATAATGATGCAAAGAAAAATGTTCTTCGATAATGAATTCAAATTTGTGTAGTTTTATAACTACGAATGTAGATCACAATGTAACGTAGTTGAGAAGAAAAGTTGCTGGACTCTTAGAGATACCCAAGTCTAAACAATAGCTACAGTTTCGTTTCTCCTTCTCTTCTTCCATTCGAAACATATTGGTGTTTTGGTGATATGTTGTCCCTTTTTGTGTGGTGTTAGTTCCCATGTCCTTCTTATCTTCGCCCCATCTCTCGTTTCTCTTTCAGTTTCACTAAATAGATAACAAAATAGCGAAGTTACTGTGAATTCTGTTTCTGCATATAGGCATTTCGACAACTTATGTCTCTTCAGTGCAGATAGAATCTAAACGTTTGAAGCCCATCAACTCAAAAATATGTTTAATAAACAGCTGCGCCAAGAGCGCATGATACGCCCGTCCCCACTTTAAAGCAAACTGATTAAATGATTCTTGAAATTAAAAACTCCATCTGAACAAACATGACAAGGGACTTCTGATATGTATCAATTATTTCATCTGATGTTAAACAGTCAAAAATGTATATTGGTTTAGAGGGGTAGTGATGTCTTAAAATAAAAGAATATCAATGTGTAGACAGAAATTGCAATTTCATGCTTTTTTGAAATAATCAAATTCTTATAACTCTGGAACGAAAAATGCTTGCACAAAATAAAACAGTAGGAAGCTTTCTTCCATCCTATCCAACAATCTTGCAAAGTTTCAAGAAAAGTGAACAAAGCGTTCTCTAGCAAGAATAGGACATGTGGACGAAACTTGCAATTTCAAGCTTTTTTTAAATAATCAAAGTCCCATAACTCTAGAACAAAAAATCCAATGACAAAATTAAACAATAGGGAGCTTTCATCCATCATGAACAACAATCTTTCAAGTCACTGTGCACTGTCAAGGATTAAAAGTCTCAGAAATTTTGAAATCGAATGAAATTCTCGCCTTACGTTTTGAAACGCTATTGGTAAAAGAAAAACATAAGCTAAAAACATTTGAAAAATTATATAAGAATTTTTTATACAACCTCAATGCTTAAGACGGAAACTGTACTCTCTTGAGGTTTCCTGCACTTCTCATTAGCTGCTTATGTGAAAACACAATAGGAAGTTGACTAAATATTGAATATATGTAAAGTGACAAATGAATTATGATTTAGTGTAAAAATGTTTTACCATGTCTGAATGAATAAACCCCTGGCTGAAAACTGAAGTTCATACAGCCTTAACCCAAACATAAGCCACTACTCTAACTTCTGAATGGCTTAACCTTATCCAACACATATTGGCTTTTTCAGGTGTCATACTTCTAGGCTTTTAATTTTAATCTGCTTTGTCTTCTTCCCCGAAGCCTCATTCTTTATGCTCCTACTTCTTCTTATTCCAAACTGTAACCATCGATTAAGCCTTGCATCACTTATTCCTTAACATAATCATAGCAAAACACTCTTAGTATGAAATGTCGAATGATAGACTGTCAGTGGCCCTGACCGAAATTGCGGAACGATAGACTCGATTTATATTTTGTCAGTGGCGTTGACCGAGATGACGATATTCTAATGAACTTAAGAAAGGCACTCACTGCATCTACAGCTAATTAGATTTCCTTTATTATCTACCCGATTTAAGATGTTTTCAAAACGTAAGATGAAACTGATAAAATTGAAGATGGAAGCGCTTTCTTAAATAAGGACTTGACGAATGACTGATAATATTGTCAATTTTCAAGAACAAATACTTGTGTAGCGTTCAACTTATTTCATTTGAGCAATGCAGAGGATCAAATGCCTGTTACCAAAGCAAGATGTACGCTTCCAACATGTAAGTAATTGAGAAGAATAAAAACTGAGCTTATAAATGAGATTGAAATTACAAAAGCTATAGTCTTGGAATTAAATGGAAAGTTGTGACACGGAGATTTACATTGCCACATTCGTAAAAAGTCACCAACGTCCATCCAATTAATGGTATGGTAATGAAAAGAGTTGCATAAACGAAGTATGGAAAAAGACCAATATTATGTACAAGTTGGAATATTTCAATGTGAGTTTCATAGACGAAAGTAACAATTTAAGACACTTTGCTTCAACAATAAGAGATAAACTACTGTGAAAAGAATGAATGCGTTTCTTTTGTGACGATGTCAAGAAAAATCTTGGGCTGAGATATTAGATTAATATTATGAGAAAGAAAGGAAATGGGGTAAATGTCAAGGAGACAACATCCCATATCCAGGTTAAAACGACCCAAAACAAAGCATCTAGGGGTCACCGTACGGTCTTCAACACAGTGAGGAACCTCACACCATATAGCAAGCCCTAAATGGCCCCCAAAAGGTAAAAAAGTGAATAAATCAATGGAAACAAACCACATCCACATTAGTTGATATTAAAAACCGGACAACGGTCCAACCATCAACAAATTAAATAGGCTTGCTTACCAGTAGATGTGGCTATTTATAAGAACAAGCTTTCAAGCCTCTAAATAATCGATGGAGCAGAGAAGGAAATTGAGGGTTGGAATGAACACTTCTGATTGGATGAGATAATATAAATATGTATAAATTGGTCAGAAGCGGCATGAGGCATTTGTCCTTCACTTTTATCTGGTTTACCTGTTTGTCTGTTATCTTTTAGTCGGTCAAGGTAGTTTTATCAACGGCTTCATGTCATGACAATGTTGACTTCATATAATTTGGATTTCTATTTTTATTTTCACGAAACAAAAGCCGTGACCAAACAAACACAAATTAACCAATTTAAGCAATTACGGTATTCTCAAATTCAAAGCTCTCCAAAATGTATGATTATAAAATTTTTAAGACAGACTTAAGCTTCTAAGAATATTTTGATATACTTTGTGATCGCAATATTATAACTTTATGCAAATTTCTAATCTTAAATCATTTCTTACCAATAGAGCGCGGACGATGGTTTCAAACTGAAAGGTCAGAAAGGAAATGTAACTTGTGTAATTTTTCTTCACTAGGCGATGAATATCATTAT
>MJUU01069216.1:17240-42259 GCA_002080025.1 Modiolus philippinarum
TTTTTTTTCTTTTTGTCTATTGATTTTAATTACTGAGAGTGAGAATAAGAATAAACACAGCACGACGCAGATAACGTTACAAATATTATCACTGTGCTACAGTTATATAGTACTTGTCAGCAGAAAAATAGTACTCGTCAGCAGCATCCCGTTTCAGCTTGTACGACTGACACCATACCAGATCAAGGGGATTTGTAAACAACATGATAGTGCAAATATTTTTTTCTACTACAAGTTAAAATTCAATAGAAATCTTTTTTATATTGCCTTGACTTTGTAATATCGAAATTTGCTTCGCCTCGGACCAATACAGATGACCTCAACCCAATACGACTGTACTTGGACATTATACAGGATTAATATGAAAATACCCATTTAATAACACTATAGTACAGTAGGCTCTCAAAAACCTGTATAGCTCACATGGACAAGGGCTAATACATGTAGTCAAATAAGGGTCTCATTTTCAAAATATGTAAAGAAACCTTTATTTCATATGGTCCAACATTTAACTTTTCATCACTGTCTGCCATCGTAGATAAGAGATGGATCTACAGGGCAACCATTTCAGAAAAATCGCTATCAAGTTTGACTCTAGATACGCCGGATAACGTAACCCTCAGTCCACTACGTTCCCGTGAGGGAACGTAGTGGAGTGAGGGTTACGTTATCGTATCTAGTTTGACTCTAATTAACCCAGTTGTTTAAGATGAAAAGATCTTTGTTTGTTCCTTCAATAGGTCAATATTTAACAATGCTCCCTGATTGCCCCCATTTTGGATGAGGGATTGGCACATGCAAAAACTTAATTGTTCATTTTATAAAGCACAGAGTAACTTTTTGTGAATAAAACTACCAAGCTTCTAATAAAAGGTGCTAAGCTTAATGATTCTAGGTATATTCCGAATCAACTTTTATTTTTTGATCATTGAGTACGTAAAATACATGGAATAATTTATTTAGAAACAATATTATTTTTGTGTTGTTTTTTTTTTTACTCACTTACTTTTTCATGTAAAAAATTAATAATACTAACAGATTATTTTTTTGGAAAAATGTTTTTTTTAAGACTGACTGAAATAAGAATCTTAAATGAAGAGTCAACAAGACAATCAAAATGACAATTAACACAGCACAATAATTTTCCGGTTATTAAGAGGTACAATAATTACCCTTTATGGGACCCATAATCCTCACTAATGAACACCTACAGAATTATTTGATTTTATCAAATGTTGGCATTTAGGCACACAGCCGGAGTGAGAGTCCAACTGCAGATGTATCGACTGAGTTGTGTACGAAGAAATAACTTCAGAAATTGTATTGAATTTCGCTTCCACAAATGGCCGTTTCTACAAATTATTATGTCTCTTCAATACAGATAAAAACACAAAACATTAAAGCAAATGATAAAAAAGTGACAAAATCCCAATTTCTCCTCAAAATAAGAAGTAACAAAACAATTATTAAAACACGGAATACGTTAAAGAAAATTAATGACCTGAAATGTCGGACCCTGTGTTTAGAAATCTTGGAAAAAAAACTACAAACTTAGTTCAAAACTTTTATCTTTGATTACTTGATGATTTCCTGATAAGGATTTAACTTAGTTTGTTTCTTGTTTTCATTTCAGCCAGTCCAGTCTTCACTAGAGGACATAAACTAGCAACAGTAACGTCTAACCATATTGAAGAAGCTTCAGGGTTAGCTGCAAGCAAAACACATCCTGGTATTTTGTATACTCTCAATGACCATGGAGATGGGCCTCGTGTGTATGCCATTGACAGTGCAACTGGTCACAGAGTTTCTACAATTACTGTGCACCATGCCGACAATGAAGACTGGGAGGATCTTGCATACGGCGTTTGTCCCGGGGGATATTGTATTTATATAGGTACTATTTTACTTTTAATTTTTGAAGGTGTTTCTTTCTTCCTTTTTTGTTCTTTAGATCCTAGTGAACTGTGGCATCTGCTTGATATTTTCAGTCATTTTATTTGTTTTCTGTTAACTTTCATTCTAAATCCATTATCTCATCTTCCATCCAGTTATTCCAAGAAAATTTGTCGTTTTATTCATAGTTGCAAATAATAAACTTTGCTTGAAGTTATAAAAGCGCCAGAGAACAAAAGCCTTGTGATGCAGTAGTGATACCAAATGGTAAAATACAGGTTAGATTTTATTATGATATTACTATCAAAGTAAAACATATACTGATTTCGCAACACTTTTGTTTTGGTGGTCGAATACACGTTATATATTCTATATAAGACTTTGAGATAACTAAATGGTATATGCGTCAACTGATGAACACTGATGAACTTTGGCCTTTTTAACTTTAACCTTTTACTTTTAAAGCCCTACGTATATTGCCTTGCTGTATCCTGCATAGCTATACAGGATATCGATTTAAGCCACGCCTACTTACGGTATTTATGGACAGACAGAAATCCCCGAAAAATTAATTTTTGTGTTATATTTTCCATTAAATGAAGTTGTTTTGTGTATTGCAGGATAAAAAACAATATATAATTAGTGTCTTTAGATATCAAATGTATTTGTTCTCGGCACGAAACAGATTGAAATGCTCGCCAAAGGTTCGCACGTCAATCTGTTTCTAAGCCTTGTACAAATACAGATGATATTTAAAGACACTAACTATATATTGTCTATATATTTACTCAGATACAGATAACCCAATTTACAAAGGTATTGAGAAAATACAATATGATATATACATACATAAATATAAATGTTACAAATGGCAGATGGATAATTCTATAAATAGAGAGCGAGGGAAAAAGAACAGAGAACAATTGNTAGCTCCAAATGGTGTCTTTCTTTTGAAATCCATAAATCTCCTGAGTGATTTTGTTTGTGTTTTGTAATCTACTGTTGTTCCCTTAATAATGGATTTCGTGTAATGCATCAACAGCAACGTATGAAGCAAAAAAAGAAGGAATATTTATAAACGTTTAGATTTTATCTGCATTGAAGAGACATAAGTTGTCGAAATGCGCATATACAGAAAATAAATTCACAGTAATTTCGGTATTTAGTTATTTATAAAATCAATAATAAGTAACACAACTAGAGAAAAAGGGAGCACATGAACAGAACATAATGATACCAAATAGTTACACATGAAAAAGAAAGGGAATTGGGATATTGTCAAGGAGAAATGTACTAGTATCGTCATGTGCTCTGATACCGTAAAACATTATCTGATCCATATGTGATATACACAATCAATTAAGAAGACATAAAATGGCTAATTCGACAACTTGTGTCTTTTGTTAAAGTGCTCTTGACTAGCAAATTGCTATTTTCATTATATTTTGCAATTATGATTTCCACATAATGCTAAAAAATATTAATCTCATTGTCTACCAAGAGCGAATCGATGAGACCATTATCATGACAGAAACAATAGATACAACTCACGATAAAGTTATCAAATCAATTCTGTTTATTACAATAATAACGACCTTTTCAAAAGTCACATACATTGTTTCTGATATGCACTTGGCGTATAGTTTTGAAACATACACATCAAGGTTCCACGAAATTTGGTGTAATTGTTGATATTGAAGTGGAATAACGGCAGTAGTATACCGAAGGAACAAACAAGTGGAATTTGCAAAAATCGAATCCAAAGACATGGCCAAAACGAGGACACAGAAAACAATGACGTTGGACAGAAACTAAGCACAGAAATGGAAATCACAACATTCAAAACAAATTCACTCACAGTGTGAACTCCATTGAAACTGAGAGTGACATCAGGTGCTCCGGAAGGGTAAGCTTTTTCTTCTCTGAAGCACCCGTCACACTGTGAGTCAGTCAATTTAAGAAAATGTCAAATCCGGGAAGACGTGAATCTAGCTGAAAATGTTCACTTTTATATGGGATACTGACACGTCATATCTTTCAATGATGTTATGGTGATGACCATAGAATTTCTTGAGGGATGAAATTAACATAGATTGAACAAATTCCTGACTAAGCAGCTTTTGGTACAGTGTTTGTGTTCAGTTCAAGAATTCATTGTACAAACCACACGCTCGACAGTAACGAATCAACTCTGAAATATGCACTCCATAGGCTGGAGAGGTAGGTATATTGCTGCTAAGAAAGGGAAAGTTCACAATTGGGAAATTAAAATCATCACGCTTGTCATACAGCTTAGATTTCAAACGTCCATCTTCGTCAATATATACAACAAAAGATCTAGGTACGAAGCTGAAGTATGTGTATCAGTTGTTTCTTTAATACAAATCTCATTGGGCCAGATCTGATGTAAATATTCCTTAAATTTAGGATTATTAAGAGAAAGTACTTCGTCTATGTAGCGGAAGCTGAAATTAAAGGACAGGGCTAAATGTTTTTATTTTTTTGTTTTTGTTTTTTGGGGGTTTGTTTTGTTTTTTGTGTAAGCCCTTGTAAAAACTTTGCGTCGTATGAGTAAAGGAAAAGGTCAGCTAAAAGTTACGCAAAGCTAGTTCCCATAGGAATCCATGTTGTCTGTTGGAAAACACAACTTCCGAATTCGACAAAAATATTGTCGATCAAAAATTCTAACATTTTGATTACGTCAGTCTCAGTGTACTTCTTATTTGAATCCGTGTGGTTCTTAAAAATATGTCTTGTCTTTCCTACTACTAAAAAGGTGTATCTGCGTTCTCCATTTCTAGTGCAGAAACATTGATGTATTAATAAAACCTGTTCCAATTTTCTTGTTAAAATGCATTAGTTTGATTTTGTATCACTTGTACATATTCCACAGCTGACACAGGAGACTCTGGTACCAGTAAATATATCTACATGATACGGGAACCAGCCACTATACAGAAGAATCACGATGTTAATGTTTACAAGGAGCTTCGTTTTTCGTGAGTTTGTATTAATTTCACGTCTTTTAGTGTTACTTGTTATGGAATCTAAATTGTTTCTGGGGACTGAATAAAAAAAAAACTAATTTGCAATTTAGCGACAAGTGTTATAAACTCTTCAAAAGTTAAAAATCGGAATTACAATGTATATAAAAGACATTTGTGAAAAAAAGTAATGTTACTTTTAATGTTATTAAAAGGAATGTTATGGTGGTTCGTGCCCCTCAAATTCCCATATGAGCTCTAGTATGCTCTAGTATTTTGCTGGGGTGAATGTCAGATGGTAGACACATTGGGAAAAATACGTCCCACCAAAGGAGTGCGATTGGTAGGAGTTCATGCATTAACAAATAAAAGTGAATTTCATAACATAAACAAGAAGATCAGAGACTGAGCATGTATCGCTCACCTGACAAAATGCCAAATAGCTGGATTTTCTATGCTCTGCGGTCATTTTTCGAATAGGAAGGAAATGAGGAATCTTTCCTATATCATTCCAGTAGCTTAGTTAAACTTGCTTCAAAAGATTCAGATCTGGAGTTGACGCAATGGTGTTTTTCCCATAGCGTCCAATGTTAAATTAAATTCCGCACTGTCGATCATGTCGGATCTAAACAAAATGAGAACTTTTGGAAAAGAATCTTCCATGCATCAATCTTTAAAAATTTGATTGAATTTGCAAAAGTGTTTTCAGAGTAGCTGATGAAAATGTTCCAATAGGGTCAAATGTTAAATTAAGTTCCCCGCTGGCAGTCATATTTTTGTCTGATCAAACGAAATGAGCAAGCTTTGCTTCAGCGGTTTCAAATGAGTTGATGAAAAAGACCAAAGTCTAAAAAAAAAATTAAAAAAAAAGATGACAACTGATTTATTTCTCCGAAAAAATTAAAAATAGCTGGAAATTGCCAAAACAATTTTAACAGAAAAGGTCTGCCCCTCTTCATCTTTGTAAAAGAATTTCCGTACTTCATTCCTATAAAGTTTAGTTTGACTTTGCTTCAGTAGTTGTAAATGAGTTGATAAACATGATATTTTTTCCCATAAGATCCAATCTGCGCTGGTGGCCATGTCGTCAATGAGCAATCTAGGTAAAGGATCTTCCATACATCAATCTAGTCAAGTTTGATTGAATTAGCTTCAGTAGTTACAGAGGAGTTGATGAAAAGGATTTTTCCCTATAGGGTCCTATGTTAAATTAAGTTCGCGCTGGAGGTCATGTTTTTGGTCGGATCGGATCGGCGCGAAAGTGAGCAATCATTGTTAAGGACAAGTCAATACGTTGGTTGGATTTGCTTTCATGGTTTCAGAGGAGAAGATGAAAATGTGGAAAGTTACTGGACGGACGGACGACGGACGCTATATGATGGCAAAAGCTCACACTGACCCTATGGTTCAGCTGAGCTAAAAAAGGTGCATGAAATGTGTTGTTCAGAAATTTCTTGTTCTTTTTTGCAGTAACTTCGGTATTTGGTTATTTATTTCTAAGATACTGTAAATCAACTTTGATTGACGAGTGATTTATTTCGGCTAAATTCGCAGAAAAGAAAATATGAAATTTAACAACTGTCACAATCTTGTCTTCATGCCTTATTCAATAAAAGAAAAAATATCTTGAAAACGAATTGCCGCAAAATTAACCTATAGTAATCAAAGGAAAAAAGATGTTGCGAGAATAAATTATTGCAGTACACAAATGATATTTGCATACCACAACACACACCTCGAGATGAGAAAGATCGTAAAAAAAAAATGATCTTTTTGTGTACTGTGTACTGATTGATTTGCCATTTAGCATTCTGCACTTTTAACTAGGTGGTAAATTGAATAATTTATTGAAAAATAAATCTTATTACACGTTTAACATGGATGCTTTCTTTTTCATTTGACTTACTTCGGGCTTTTTTTTTCACAGAAACGTTAATATACATAAGACGCACCCGCAATTCCATAAGTATCTAAAAAAACTAAATATACTTTTTTTTCAATTTTCTAACAGAAACTGACATTTATTTGAAAACCTATTTATTTTAGCTAACATCCATATACTAGTTTGCAGATAAGAAGAAACACTTAAATGGCACCCGATTTTGAAACAATGGTCCACACTGTTAATACCCCCATGGCCCTTTTGTGTATATGTATTTTTGAAACAGGGCGGTAGTCCTTGTTTTGTCCATTTTGTCATACAAAAAAAATGTTCACAAATTAGGTATTGGGCATTGTTCTTGTCTGAAAATCTCGCAAAATGTTATGTCATTAATACGGCTATTTAAATTTCTATGCGTCTTTCAAATTGCTTTTTTCAACTATTTCAGATGGTCAGAGCCAGATTGTGAAACATTACTCGTAGATCCCCAGGGAGAGGTTTATGTAATCTCGAAAGTAAAAGGAGCCCCTGCAAAAGCTGCACATGTGCCAAGAAGTGGATGGAATAGCGGAACAACTGTAGCGCTTGTAGATATTGTACCACTGACATTCAATACAACAGGACCTGGACCAACCGGAGGTGATCTCTCGCCAAATGGGAAAGAGCTTCTTGTTATTTCTCTTGACTCAATGTTTTATTGGAACATTCATGATGGGAATGTTTTGGCCGCAGTCAAAGGAAGCCCTGTACAAGTGCCTCATGAAAAAGAGAAACAAGGAGAGGCTGTTTGTTGGGATGCCCAGGGAAGTGGATATTATACACTCAGTGAGGGAAGAAATCAACCTTTATATTACTACACTCGGCAGCATAACTGAAAATATGATTTCTACATTTCAACTGAAATCATGTTTGCAAAGGGTTCACTTTTCAATAGGCACTAAAACCAATAGAGGATCATACAAAAATTGCCCATTTTTATCACCGCTGACACCATATATAGATCAGACACTTTTCATTTTATACTTGCACTGAAGTCATATTTACAGCAAACATTAAAATTGAAGCCATGTTTCGAGTGTACACCAGCAACAAAGCCGTTGTAATGCATACGCTCGAATACATTGCTTAAAGAATACAAATCACTAAACCATTTTTGAGGAATTCACATTGAGGCACGAAAACAGCGTGTTTAACATTCGTTATAGTAGAAAATGGTGTACGTTTGCAGAATGTCAGACTCTTGATAACCAATGTTATTGCTCTGAGATTTCATTGGGTTAGTACTGATCAGCTGACATGTACAATTATAGAGTATGGAAAGCGTCGGTCCAATTTTCTGATATTGACGGTCAATATCGGCATGAAATCGGACCGCCAGATTTAAGTTGATTTCCCTTTTATGAAATGCACTGAAACGTTTACGTAAATCAACCAATGGCAACAAACAACAATTAACATTAATTTTCAATGTTTTTGATCAAGAACGGTAACATTATTTCACAAATATTTAAAAATTAACAACTTGAAGTTAATTCAAAGGAAAACAGTTTAAATGAGAGTCCGTATTTGAAAAAATCAAATCATGTTTTTTGTTGTTTTTTGTGTGTGTTTTGTTTTTATTGTTATAGATGATACGTAAACATTTTAGCTGCAAAGGAAGACACTTTTGAAATAAAAGTAACTGTGACTTTAACATAAGTCCATTTTCTTTACATATTTTATCACCATTGTTGAATAAAACATCAGCTGTCTATTTGTCAGGTTGTATAATGTGGATTTATATTTCTTCAATGCAATAAACACAATAGTAAATGAAATTATTGGCAATATCACAAAATTTGGTCTGCCCTCGGGTTGTGATATGGACCAGGAAACTGATATGGCCCTTGCCTTCGGCTCGGGCCATATCAGTTTTCCTGGCCCATATCACAACCCTTGGGCAGTCCAGATTTTGTGATATTGCCTTTAATGTCATTTACTATTGTGTAAATACAAATTGTTAGTACTCTTGTCTTTTTTCAAACTTTTGTAGAGTTGTATTGATTTGTTTTTCAGGGTATACAATATTTAAACAAAAAGGCGGAATCCACTGACTTTACGATAAGACACACAATCTTGTGGCCGATCATAACCACTTCTGTTTCCTATGTTCAATTTGGCGCCTACAGCTGTATTTGCTCATTATTGATATGGCCTTTAGGTTTTAAGTACAAATTTTCTTCCTTCTTGGCTTGTCGCTTCAAGACATGTTTGGGAACATTTTTTTACAATCGCTTTGTACAATATTGTACATCATATTGTGATTTATCGACGTCGGTGTCTCTGCTTTTTCCATGTTTTGATTTTGTCTGCGCTGAAGAGACATAAGTTGTGGAAATGGCCATATGCAGAATAACATCAGTATTTGGGTATCGGTATTCCTTTAGCGGTCTATAGTCCGAACTTTATGTAATCAATAAATTATAAAATAACTTCAGTATTTTGTTATAGGTATTCCTATAGCGTTCTATAGTCCGAACTTTATGTAATCAATGTGTAAGAGGAATAGTTCATAACATATTGTAATTCGGACTTTTCAACGTTATAGTCTAAATAATTGAAAGTTGAAACAAAGCCATATTTGATACGATATTGGTAGAGATCTTATTCACTCAAGACCTTTACTGGTATACTGCACGATATGTACTGTTTTGGAACAAAATTTATTACCTCTCCAGAATTAAGTATCATAAAAAGTATCATTCTGAAGGTTCTTGGCAATTGTTGTGTTGTTCAGTAATTAATAACACAGTTCTTGAAGAGCCTGTATCGCTCACCTAGACCATGGCAGGGGGCGATTTTTTTTAGAAAAACAATTGCCGAAACTCCCATTTTACCCTAAAAATTCATATATTGCGGTTTTAAGGGGGCGCCCAACCCTTACGCCATCCTTTTAATTCGAGCCTAAATTGAATAATACCTAATTTCAAATGATTTGCAAATTTTCTTCGGTTGTATACAGTGTATTCAATACAAATGATGAAAATCATGTAAAATGTTTTCTTTCATGAATATGCCAAAGTTGTATTCTTTTTATTGTAATAACAAAATTCAGATAAAAAAATATTGTATATCAATATTAAGCTTTTTATGGAGTTTTGGATGAATATAATAAGAACCACTGAAACCAAAGGAAAGATCTACAGAAATTGCATTCAAATTGCTGCAATTAAAGTGATTGAAACTTTTATTTCGGAGCAGGAAAATGATTATGAATCTATTCAATATTTTTATTGTGAAAGTTTTTCAAAGAAATGTTCGATAGAAACAGTTTCTGGTCGGATTAGATGCAATCACTTGCAAATAAAAAAGAGGAAAGCAAGCATCTTTTTATATATTAGACCATATCTGGTTCGCTTTAATGTGTTTGAAACTACGATTTAAAAAAAATCAAACCTAGATTGTAATTTGTGATTTTAATATGTTCATAAAATCCGGATCCAACCCAAGTTATCAAAATTTCACGTTTTGCGTTGAGAGGAATTCAAATGAACAAACTGCAATTACATAAAAAAGGAACATATGAAATTTAAAGTACATGTTCATTTTTACTTTAAGTGAACTTTTTGGAAATCCTTTGTTCCTTATAGCTGGGAAACAAAAACATGAACACACTCCTGGAAGCTTGCTGCTTGCTGCTCAAGGAATCCAATTAAAATATATGGAAAAGAAAAAAAAATCAGGTATGGCTTTTGCTAGTGCGGTACCAAGTCCAGCTGTCCCGAGTTGCAATCGTTGTTTACGTTTGTCTTTTGTCTTATTTATGTTTTTCCTGAATAGTTCCCTGGATGACCATGACATGTGATTATAATTTTCAGCCATTGTAGATGTTTCCTGTTGTCCCTTTTATTTCATGGAAAGGACATAAAATCAGGTTGTTTAAATTCTTGCTTAACTTATGTGGAAGGAAATAAATTAAATTCAAAGGGAATGAGAGAATGCAGGTGAGCAGAACAAATAAATGGCAATGTTGTTGACAAAAAGATAAATTAAGCATATTTGTAAAGCCATCCGAATCTTAGTATGAAATATATACGAAAATTTATCAGTATTTACCTTTAATGTGTTCTTAACAACTAAATTGTTTTGTTCACTTTTTATTTGGGAGTTACTCTTAGAATCTTAAGGACCATTGTGACTAACTTTGGTTGTAATTGGACTAGTAGTTTCTGAGAAGAAGATCTTTAAATGTTTCCCATATGGTTCAATGTTAAACTATGGTCCGTGCTGGACCCTATCATGGATGCATGGTGCCTATTTTGCTAAAGACTGTCTAAGGATCATTAACACTAAGTATGATTGTTATCCAACTAGTTTCTGGAAAAAAAAATCTTAGAATTTTTTCCATTGTGTCAAATGTTAAAACTGTCTTATGATGGACGCCTCTTTGGACTGGCTACGGACCTGTCGGATACCTGTTTTAGAAGGACCATCTTAATACCATTGTGACTAAGTTTTGTTTTAATTAGACCAGTAGTTTTTGAGAAGATCTTTGAATGTGTATACCATAAGGTCCAATGTTTAAGACCATTGTAACTAAGTTTGGTTTTAATTGGACTAGTAGTTGCTGAGAATATCTTTGAATGTGTATTCCATAAGGTCCAATGTTTAACTATGTTCCCCGCTTTTGACCATCTTGGAGGAGGTACTTATCTTCACGATATATTTTTGGAAGGGAACAATATAAGATCATTGTGACTAAGGACTAGTAGTTTCTCAGAAGATTTTTGAATGTGTTCCCATAGGGTCTAATGATTAAACTACGGTCCCCGCTGGCGGCCTTGTTGGGTGAGGTACGGACATTCAAAAAAACTTTTTTGGAAGGGACCGTCTAAGGAACATTGTTACTAAGTTCAGGATGGTCAATCCTTAGAATTTTGAAACTGTCTCCGACTTTCGGAATTCTCATATTTTATCTATCATGATTCATAAGAAACTTTTGCACACTGACCCCACTTTTCTTTTCAAATTCTTGATATATCTTCATTGTATTTCGAAAGTCAACTGTCTTAATGCAAAGTATATTAGAAATCTAGAGAAGTTGTTTTCCGACAAAATTTCAACAAGAGACTCTTAAGAGCCTATATCACTCACCTGGCCCTTGATCAACATAAACATTTTGTGTCAAATAGCCCATGTATATATATAGTTAAACTATAGTTCAAATATGCATTATTAGTTAAAGGGGAGAAGACCTCTGTTAGGTTTTCCCATGGGATCCAATCCCTCCTGCAGCCATCTTCGATAAAGTGTGAACCTGACAAAAAACAGTTTTTTTTTCAGGGGTCCACATGAGGACTATTTGGACCAAGCTTAGTTCCATTGTCTCAGTAGTTTCAGAGCAGAAGATCTTTGGATGTGTTTTCCCATAGGGTCCAATGTACAAACTAAGTTCCTCACGGGCAGCCATGTTAGATATAGCGCAGACCCGAAAACACCTTTTTGCAGGGACCACCCAAAGAAAATTGTCGCCAAGTTTGGATATAATTGTTTAAATGGTTCCAAAGGAGAAGATCTTTGAAAGTGTTTTCCGATAAGGTCCAATGTTAAAACCAAGTTCCCTACTGGCGGCCATTTTGAATAAAGCGGGAACATGAAAAAAACCTTTTTTTGCAGGGGATCACCCAAGAACTATTGTGGCAAAGTTTGGTTGTAATTGGCTCAGTAGTTTCAGAGAAGATCTTTGAAAGTTTTTTTTTCCCATAGGGTCCAATGTAAAACATAGTTCCCTCCTGGCAGCAATTGTTGATATATCCAAGATCTGAAAAATACTTTTTTTGCAGGGGACCACATAAGGACTATTCTGGCCAAGTTTGTTTCAAATTGGCTCAGGAGTTTCAGGGAACAAGATCTTTGAATGTGTTTTCCATGGGGTCCAACATTTAAACTATGTTTCCCGCTGGCGGCCATCTTGGATAAAGCGAAGACCTGAAAAACAAATTTTTTGGAAGGGACCAGCCAAGGACTATTGTGGCAAATAGGAAAAATGGAAGGATATGGAGTGAATGTACATATGACAAAAACGCACACGATACATAGAAAACATACAAGTATGGTTCAAAATGACACAGTAGTTACAGATGAGAAGATGTTTGAATATGTTTTCCAATAAGGTCCGATATTAAAACTTTGTCTCCCCCTGACGGCCATCTTGGATATTGCACTGACCTGAAAAACACTTTTTTGTAGGGAACCACACAAGGACTACATGTATATTGGCCAAGTTTGGTTCCAATTGGCCCAGTAGTTTAAGAGGAGTTTTTAATGTGTTTTCCCACAGGGTTCATTGTTAAAATTATGTTTTCTGCTGGCGACCGTGTTGGACATAGGGCTAACCTGAAAAACACCTTTTCGTAAGGGACCATCCGAGGACTATTGTGGCCAAGTTTGGTTCCAATTGGCTCACTAGTTTCAAAGTAGATCTTTGAACGTGTTTTCCCATAGGGTTCAATGTAAAAACTATGTTTCCCGCTGGCGGCCATCTTGGATGTCGCGCGGACCTGAAAACGCCTCTTTTCTAAGGGACCATCCAAGGACTATTGTGGCCAAAATTGGTTCCAAGGGCCCAGTAGTTTCAGAAAAGAAAATCGTTTAATGTGTTTCCAATAGGGTCCAACATTAAAACTTTGTTTTCCGCTGGTGGCCATCTTGGACGCGCTGACCTGAAAAACACTTCTTTTGCTAGTGACCTCTCAAGAACTATTGTGGCCAAATTTGGTTCCAATTTGCCCAGTAGTTTCAAAGGAGAAGATATTTGAATGTATTTCCCATAGGGTTCAATGTTAAAACTAAGTTTTCCCGCTGGCGACCATGATGGATATGGCGCGAAGCTGAAAACCCCGTTTTTTGTAAGGGACCACACAAGGACTATTGTGACCAAGTTTGGTGCCAATGGGCTCAGTAGTTACAGGGATGATCTTTGAATGTGTTTTCCAATAGGGTCCAATGTTAAAACTATGTTTCCAGTTGCGGCCATCTTGGATATCGCTCGGATTTAAAATCACCTTTTTTGTAAGGTTCCATCCAAGGACTACTGTGGTCAAGTTTGGTTCCAATTGGCCCAGTAGATTCAGATGGATGTCGCGCGCAGCTGAAAAACACCTCTTTTGTAAAGGATACGCCAAGGACTAGTGTGGCAAAGTTTGGTTCCATTTGGCCTAGTAGCTTCAGAACAAGATCTTTGATTTCCAATCGAACCAGCGGTTTCAGAAGAAAAGATCTTTGAGTGAAGAGATTAAAGTGGACGGACGGACGATTGACGCCAAGTGATTGCAAAAACTCACCATGTGAGCTAAACATTGGTCCTGTAAATGCTTCAGATGAATTTATAATGAGGCATTTTGCCATAAGGTGTAATATTTTACTAGGTTTGGCACCATTAGCGATGTTTTGATGAATCTCCCATTATCCTGTGCAGTTTAATTCAATTAGCTTCAATTGCTTCAAAGGATTTTTTCATAGAATGCAGTGTTACAACGCATCCAGCAGTTACAGCCATGTTTTTGACAAATCAAATTAAAAATTTGAAATATTTGTTAAAAAGTTTTAATAACATTTCTCTGTGATTTAGAAGAGATAATCGAAATATGTTTTTTGTCAGTTTGGATCAATTTTTATAATGAATCAACTAAAAATTGAAATCTTTAAGTGCCCTGTGTAAACCATCCGTTTAATATAATTTATTTCAATAAATTTGGAAAGTCCATAGGTTAATGTAAAGCAGTGTTAATGTCATTACCCGACCAAATATGTTTGTGATGAATCAAAAAATGTAAAGTAATCTCTGATAAGGAACATCAGTGAGGAATCCATACCAATGCTATCAGAAGAGAGGTTAAAATAGGAGTCTCCCATTTTCAGACCTTGAAATTTGTCTCTCGTATTTGGTTGTAAAACTCGCGTATTTGATTCGTTTAAAAAATGTGAAAAGTAAACTGTTATCTACCCTATAATGCCTGTCAATCAACTTTGCATGGGTCCAATGTTAAACTAAATTCCCTGCTGGCAGCCATCTTGGATGAAGTGCAGACTTGTCGGACACATTTTAAAGAGGACCGTCCAAGGACTTTTCTCACCAAGTAGGTTCCATTTGGCTATGCAGCTTCAGAGATCTTTGAATGCTTTCCCATAGGGTTCAATGTTAAAACCACACTCCCTGCTGGCAGCCATCTTGGATAAACAAATCTATAAGTGAATACCGATGCAAGAGCCAAAAACATACACCAGAATGCATGGCAATATAAGGATTACATACAGACAGAGAAGGTAAACTGCGAAGATGAAACAAACAGTACATAAATTAAACGCCATAAAAAAGCATTAAAGTGTGAATCCCTAAAAAAAAACAGGAGTGTCACCAGGTGCTTTGGAAGGATAAGCATGACCTGCTTCACATGCGACACTCTACAAGTGAAAAGTCCAGTGAAATGTCGAATTTGGTATGTGTCAATCAAGTTATATCTCGGGATCTATTGAAATATGTCCATATTCATTTGTGATTTGGATGTGATGCTGTCTTGCATATTGCTAAAGTTTGATTACAATTGGCAAACTAGCTCCATATGAGATAATTAAATACAGGGTCAAATTTTAATCAAAGCTTCTTGCTGGTGGCCATTATGGATGAGGTACGGACTTATGTACACATTTTAAGGGAACCACCTAAGTACTATTGTGATCAATAAGCAAGTGTGGTCCCAATTGACCCATCGATTTCAGAGGAGAGAAGATGTTTGAAAGAAAAGCTAGTTTACAACTGATGGACGAAAGATGACTAACGCAAACACCTAGTGATGGCAAAAGCTCACCCTGGCCATAGCAATGTGAGCTACTAAAACAGAAAAAACAAAAGATCAAAGGAAAATGCTGATAATATGACCTTAAAATGGCATTCAGTTGCCTCTGGGGTATTATTCATTGTTTGTTCATGTAGTTTTCATACATTTTGAATTTTTGACAGGTAAACTTATTACAAAATATACAACAAGGTCCAAATTATTTAAAGTTCCTACTTTCTTATACCTTTTACATTTTCATTGAAAAAGGTGCATTAGAAAGCAAGATCTTGTTACTGGATTTAAAAGAAAATAGAAAACTAAAATAGCTCAAACACAATGAATGTTCTGAATCTTTTTCTGGTCCCAAACACAATGGATGTTCTGAATCTTTTTCTGGTCCCTTTGTGAAAATTAATACATAGTTGACCTCTATAGCTCGATCACACCTCTAACTCCCAACTGTTTCAATCTGTCCCTTGGGCGTCCGAGCCATGGAAGTTCGACTGTACAATAGAGAAATGAAATTTTCACTATTTATATTTCAATATTGAACCCTACATTTTTATATGTGAACAATATAATATTTTTTTAAAACATGCAAAGGATGAACAAAATATGTAATTGGTTTTTAAATAGTAAATTTTCTATCATTTACTGTGGAATTCCTTTAATTTGTGGACATCAATTTTCGTGGTTTTCATAAATATTACTGTACTGTTTCGTTGGGTACCTTAAATCGTGGTTTCTAATTCCATACCTCGAAATTCTATGGAAAAATGCAGTTCATTTGGAACTTAGTTTCGAGGTTTAGGCGGACCACAAAATTGGAACCCTAGAACAATAATACTTTCACCGTATATGTTAAAGTCTTAAAGTTTCAAATAAAGGTTTTGCACTTAACTGAACAGTGACCCCAAAAATTTTATTATATTTTTTTCAAAATAAGAATTTTATTTTTAATCACAACAAATCACAAACTCTGTAAAAAAATTAAAACCCTTCAGAAGCCTTAGAATGCAAGTATTTTCACAACATTCCAGGTTTTTATCATTTCCTCTGCAGCGAAACGTTTGATGAAAAATCAGTCTAATAAAGGGCTACGCCGAGCGCAGCATGATACGACCGCAGAATGTCAACCACTGAAATTTGAAGAACAAGGACACAGTTAAGAGTTTGACACAGTAACTATATGGACACAATAAGGAGCTTGACACAGTAATTAGCTGGACACAAACTAAGGAACATTAAAATAAGCCCTTTTGATCCCTAAAAGCTCCGAAACTGTAAGATTTAAGCAAA
The DNA here is from genome assembly GCA_002080025.1 of Modiolus philippinarum. Classification (NCBI taxonomy): domain Eukaryota; kingdom Metazoa; phylum Mollusca; class Bivalvia; order Mytilida; family Modiolidae; genus Modiolus; species Modiolus philippinarum. Next base: position 34,115 of record MJUU01069216.1, read on the forward strand.
ATTGTTGACAAACTACTGACAGATTATTTCAATATGAATCCAAAGAAAAATCCCCATCGAAATCCGATTAAAAATAACGACTCAACATATTTTCAAAAATTGCAATTTCGACTCCTTTGACCCCTTAAAGTTTGAAAACGGTAAGGATATGCCAAATCTGTTGACATACTACCATAAGCTTACAACAAGAGGAATATAAAGAAAATAATCCCAACAAAATCGGATGAAAAATAAAAAATTTAGGTGATCAGCATGTTTGCAATTTTGGCCCCAATTGGCCCCTAATAGCTCGGAAAGGAAACAAGTTACCTAAAATCTGATTGTGCAGCACTATATTAATTTTTCATTTTAAATCCATTGCAAAACACTGCATCAAAATCGGACTAATAATAAAAAAATTCAAATGTTTGAAATTCGCCCCTTTTGGGCCCCATTCACCTCATGACCACCTATAATCCGTTGACATATCCTAGATATAAAATTTCCTCAGGAACACACTGAAAGAAACCCCATCAAAATATTATAAATAATGAATATTCTACAGCCAAATATGTGAAAACACCAAATTTTGCTCTTTTTGACCCCTTTTTTAAAAATGGGAGGGGCCAAAATAACGAAACTATACCCAGTCTTCCTTTTGTGCCAAGGAACACTGTGTCAAAATTTCACAAGGATTGATTAACTTAAACTTAAGTTATTGACCAAAAACAAAAGTGTCTACAGACAACAACGACGCCATAAGACGACAACAACGACGACGACAGCGCCATACCATTATACGACCACACATTTTTTGCAGTCGTATAAAAAGCTAAACATGTCAAATACCTTAGTCGGTAGACAGTAAGTAATATCATGTTTAAAATTGCATCCAACAGTATGATGTGAGTATATATGAAAAAGAAAGGAAATGGGGTAATTGTCAAGGAGACAACATCCAATCTCCAGGTTAAAACGACCCAAAACAAACATTTAGGGGTCACCATACAGTCTTCAACACAGTGATGAACCTCACACCATAAAGCAAGCCCTAAATGGCCCAAGAAAAGGTAAACATTTCATAAATGAATGGAAACAAACCACATCCAATAACACAATATGTATTGTTTACAAAAACAGAGAAAAAACTTTGAAGAAAAATTATACTACAAATGAGAAAAAAAACTAGTAAACGGGAATAAGCAACCCAACATGTCTCAAAGCATCCCACAATATAAAGCTTGTGACAATATTTAAGATTTGTATCATTTAGCATATCAGAGAAATGCTCTATTATTCCAAATACATGAAAAACTTACTGATCAGTAAACAGAAAGTCATAATTAATTAGGTCTGTAAATACATAGAGCAATATCTCATTGTAATACAAAGCTCAGACATATAATTGACCATAACAAAGAAAATTTGAAGAAAGTTGTGATGGACAGATGGATAAACAGAATTAATAAATGACGGACATTAGTAAAACAGCAAATCCCTCCTTTGAAGCCGAGTATAACAAGTGTGAATTATTGCAAGGCAATACAGAAGTCCCCTACTGGTGGAATAATTCTTTGCTATACCAGCATATAGTAAAAGAAAAAAGTCCAAGGCCAACAATCCATCAAAATCGGTGGACCAACACAAGGCTCAAACTTAATCTGTAACTCCTAGTGGTAGACTCATATAGCAAATATTCGCTAAATATCTGGAACAGTTTAGAAAAAAGTCAGGAAATCTTACATTTCATCACAATTTTCTTAGTCCATGGCCCATAACTCCTGTTAAAAATAAATGGACAGTAACCAAACTCGAAGTTGATATATGTCTCATAGTGGTAGACTCTCATAGCAAATATCAGCTTCATATCTGGAAAGGTTCAGAAACAAAGGTCCAGAAAACCTCTATTATACCAAAATTTTGTAAGTCCAAGGCCCGTTACTCCATCAAAAATCAATGGACCAAAACCAAACTCGAACTTGATCTGTATTTCATAGTGGTAGACTTGCATAACAAATATCAGCTTACTATCTGGAACAATTAAAAGAAAAGAAGTCCAGAAAACCTTTTTTTTTACCAAAATTTTCTAAGCCCAATGTCCATAATTCCATCAAAAATCAATGGATTGGAACCATGCAAACTCAAACTTAATCATTAACTCATAGTGGTAGATTTACAAAGCTAATATCGTCTTAATATCTGGAACTGTTAATAAAAAAAGTCAGGAAAACCTATATTTTACCAAAATTTTCAATGTCCATAACCCTGCCCAAAATCAATGAACCAAACTCAACCTTGATCTGTAACTCATGATGGAAGACTAACATACCAAATATTAGGTAAATATCACTTGTAGTATGGGAAAAAGTTCGGAAAAACTGGGCGTGACAGACTAACGGAGAGCAAACCTAAAGTCCCCTTCAGCGAACCGGGAGGGGACTAATAAACAAGCCCTCATACACTATACATTATTCCTGTGACCTCAAGATGACTGCAATTTACTTTGAAACTGTATATGATTAAAGATTATCTTTATGTAAGCCAGTCCTCCCCAAAATAAATTTAAGAAATAACAACTATGGATTGTATTGCAAGGCAATACAGAAGGCCCCTACCAATGGAATAATTCTTTGTTATACCATAACTCTGTCAAAAATCAATGGACCCTACTCATACTCAAACTTGAACTGTAACTCATAATGGTAGACTCACACAGCAAACATTAGCTTAATATCTGGAAAAGTCCTAAAAACCTATATTTTACCAAAATTTTCTAAGTCAAAGGCCCATAATTCCTGTCAAAAATAAATGGATAGTAAACAAACTCGAACTTGATCTGTAACTCAGTGGTAGACTCACATTGCAAATATTAGCTTCATATCTGGAACAGTTTAGAAAAAAAGTCCGGAAAACCAATATTTTACCAAAATTTTCTAAGACAAAGGCCCATAAGTCCTTCCAAAATCAATGGACTGGAAACAAATTCGAACTTGATCTGTAACTCATAGTGGTAGACTCACATAGCAAATATTAGCTTCATATCTGGAACGGTTTAGAAATAAAACCCAGAAAACTTATATTTTAACAAAATTTTCTAAATCAAAAGGCCCATAACTCAGTCCAAAATCAATGAACCACAACCAAACTCGAACTTGATCTGTAACTCATGGTGGTAGACTTACATGCCAAATATTAGATGAATATCTCTTATAGAATGGGAAAGAAAGTCTGGAAAACTGGGTGTGACAGGCTGGCGGACGGACTGACGGGTGGACAGACTGCAAACCTCAAGTCCCCTTCGGCAAAGCCGGTAAGGGACTAATTAACCTAGGCAATCAAATTAACAACCAATATCTCTATTTTTTATTATCAAATCAACAAAAATATAGCAAATACAAATAATTTTGATGATATATTTAATTATTTTTTGTTATGAATTTTCTCCTTCAGTCTTCTGTGTGACTTCTCCTTCTGAATTCTGTTTGACATACTGATCTAAATTTCTACATAAAGTCTGTTGATGTGATTCTAATAAAGAATGTGTTTTTCCACCAGCTGCCATGTTCAGTATACTGACTAATTCTCCACGTAACTGTTCAATGTTTGGAAGTTTAGAATACTGCATTAATCCTTCCTTGGAAAACAAATGATTGTCCACTAAACCACCTGAAAAAAATTAAGTAAGGAATTAAATACTTGATAAAAGAGTGAACTCTGAAAATTGGGGCCACTATCCATAGAAGAGCATATTTCTAATATCCTTTGTCTTTTTGAATAGTATAAAATAAATACAAAAAATTCCACTTACGCACGTAACTTAATCAATATTTCAAGACATATTTATAAGAGTAACAATAAGCGATTCTGAAGTCCATGTTTCTTCAAATATTCACACGTCAAATTTAAAAGACTTTAAAAAAAGATTCTGTGGACATAAGTTTTGAAAAAGGGTTTCTGACCTGAAGTCAATATTAATGTAAATTACATGTTGTGGAAAGGTACTTTCATTTTTACTTCCTCTCTGATTGCATGGGGATATCAGTAAATTCCAATATTACTGTAAATAAAATTATATTTTATTCCCACTAAATTTTTTAGTGGCCCGAAAAGTCTTTCAAATCTTAATTTAAATGCAATTCATAACCGTTTCCAATTTTGTTTGAGGTTACAACACATGTTATTTCCGGTTTACTTTCATTTTTGTCATCGAAGAAAACGTCAACTGAATTTTGAAATTTTGGACATAACTTCAGATAAACATGAATTATCAACAGAATGAAGTATTTTCTTAACCTTCGTTAACATAATACGAGACCGAAACCAAACAAACTATACTAAATCGGCATCATTGAAAAGGTGGGGGGGGGGGGGGGGNGACGATGTCAAAATTTTCAGTCACATTATTTTACCCCTAAAAATGACCGAAATGGGTTGGGGAAATTTCCAGATCCCTGAATGTAATGTATGTGTTTGTCTTCAGTTCTCATGATGTCTTTCCCACGCTGAAAATAGAAATTTGAGTTTTGTTGAAAGATTGTCTGTATTTTAGTAGGTAGTTTGCCATTTTATACACATTTAAAACACTTACTGCTTGACATAAGGAGGAAATTACTAATCACAGCAGTGTTTTGGACTAAAATCAAGATTATGCAAGCAAGTACCTATATTGAGACAGATAGGAAATTCATACACAATCCCTGTTACAATTTCAAATATATAGCAAAGTGTCTGATATGGATTCACTTTAGAGCTTACTGCTGAGAAAGTTGTACATTGATTTTGATATAATGATGCTTTTCTGAAAGTTGAATTATTTTTATGTTGTTAGAATAAATTTTGTTTCATTACAACAAGTACTTTCTTCAACATGTGATTGAAATTTGTAATTGAAACATTTTCATTTATTTTTTTGGTCTGTTCAGCAATGTGTCGGTAAAGATGCACCACAATTTGGACATAAAGGCTTTAAAAGTAGTTCACAGAATTTCACAAAATTGATATTTTCACAACGATTGATACCTATTGCACTCTCAGAACAATGCTACCACCATTTTTATATTTATGTTGTTTTAATGCTTTAAAAATAGTGTCTCAAAATTGATTAATTCCAAATGTAATGGTAACATTCATTTTAATTGGTCAACGTCTTTCCATTTGCCTATTAATCTGCTACACACAAATATAGTAAAGCAAATAAAGACATCATTTTCTTTGGTCAAACATATTTTCTAAACTCATTTGGAGTTTAAAATACATTGTGGTAATGGTGCATTACATGATACCCCGCCAAGTTTCACAAAATTTTTAAGTTAAAAGGATCATAACTCCAGAACTAAGTGTACTGCTGAACCAAAAGTCATACTTGTCCCATGTTTTATGGTAAACAGTTAACATACCAAGTTTGAAGACAGTATGTTATTTCTTTCACAAGTTATGAGTATGAAACCCTAAAATTTGCAAAATTTCAAAGTTTCAAGGGGCATAATTCCAGAACCCCTTGAACACACTATGTAAACGGTGTCCTCTATAATATGTGCCTTCGTGTTCTTTGTTAGAAATTAAGAAGGCACAGAACACCATATGATATAGTGTCCTTAATGGAAATGTGCCTTCATGTTCCTAACATCCAGGTGAAAAGAAACATGAAGTCACATTTTATCAAGGACACTGTTTATATCAAGAAGGCACAGTGCACCATTTACACAATGTGTTGGACCTCTGAACCCAAAATTAAACTTGACCTGAGTTTTGTGGTAAACATCTCACATACCAAGTTTGAAGACCTTGTGTTACTTCGTTCACAAGTTATCAGTTGGAACCCTAAAATTCACAAAATTTCAAAGTTTCGAGGGGCATAACTCCAAAACCCCTGGGACCTCTGAACCCAAAATTGAACTTGACCCGAGTTTTGTGGTAAACAACTTGCATACCAAGGTTGAAGACCTTGTGTTATTTCTTTCACAAGTTATCAGTGGGAAACCTTCTCGGGATGGAAGGACAGACAGATGGACAGACGAACACACGACTGAGGGCATCACATAATACCTGGTCACTTTGTGTGGCAGGGTATAACGGGGTATAATAAATATACAATTTCCTAAAAACCAGTGTTAAATCCTATACAAAATCTCATGCCTAACAATATATTTCCAAATTATAATGAGATGCTTATCCATCTCAATAAACTTGGCCCTTAGTGGCAAGTGGTTGGAAGAAGGAAAAAGCACTGCAATCAAAATTAATTTTAATTATAGCCCTAGTAATGAAATAAAATAATTGAACTGCATTGGACTAAGGCAATTAAAACCAAGTTTTTCTTAATTTTTTTTACAAATTTATCTGAATTTCATTATTTTGATACAATCTCATGTTTTTATTCCATGAAATGATTGTAAAGGTCTCTGTTTTTTTAAAAACAGAGCGATCTCACTATAGTACATATAAACTCTCAGGGATACAATATTGAAAAGCATTTCTACATAATGTGCAAACACTGACAACAGCTGTTTGGAAAATTTAATACACAAACAAGAATATGTGTCTTACAGACACAATGCCCCCCGCCTCATTACTGTTTTGAATAATGCTTTCTTTCCTGATCAGTAAAGCATAAAGTTGGCATAGGTGTTAATCCTCCCGATTTTTGCAGGAGACTCCCTAAATTTGGCATAAAACAGAACTTTCTCCTGCAATACCTTGGTCTCCCGGCCAGGAGACACAAAACTCGCGTTTTTGTGAAAGTCTTCTGCAAACTCCCGGCAATCTTATTTTGTCAAACCAAAAAACCTTCCAGGTGAAGTTATTGTACATGTCTCCCTATTTATTTTCTGTTAATCAACAAAAGTAGCACTGTGAACAGGTAAAACAGGTTAATTAGACTGTGTAATTAGTGTTGATCAGGGCAGTCTGGCGTTTTACATTTCTGCAAATTGGCATTACATTTCCGAAAAAAAAGTATTACTTTTCCAGAAAAAAATGTTTACGTTTCCGGAAAAAATATATATTACATTTCCAGAAAAATAATTACCTTTCTGCAAAAAAATATTTTACCTTTGTAAAATATTTTTTTACATTAGTTTTATTTGGAACCATTTAACAATTAAAAGAAAATGATAATCAATAAAACATAGGTAATCAACGATTACAAAGTTCGCCTCGTTATAGCAAATGGACACAGAAACCAAATTTGGCCAAGGTGCTGATTTACCATCCCTAATGCATGTATACAAAGGCTAGATGATCTTACCATGTACAGTAACTGAATTTGGACATAAACTTGAATGTAAGTCAATCATGCAGAAAATGTAGGTCAAAGTGACCTAATTTTGCCTGGATGCTGACCTATTTTCAAAGATGCATGCACATGCAAGGTTAGATGATCCTACCATGTACAGTTACTGAGATATCAACGTAAACTTGAATGCAAGTCACTCATGTGAAAAATATAGGTCAAAGTGACATTATTTTGCCTGGATGCTGACCTAGCGTCAAAGATGCATGCACATGCAAGGTTAGATGATTGTACCATGTACAGTTACTTAGATCTGAACTCGGACGTAAAATGGAATGTAAGTCGATCATGCGGAAAATATAGTCAAAGCAACCTAATTTTGCCTGGATGCTGACCTATCACCAAAGATGCATGCACATGCAAGGTTCTATGATCCTACCATGTACAGTAAGTGAGATCTGAACTCGGACGTAAACTTGAATGTAAGTCACTCATGCGGAAAATGTAGGTCAATGTGACACTATTTTTCCTGGATGCTGACCTACCGTCAAAGATGCATGCACATGTAAAGTTAGATGATCCTACCATGTACAGTGACTGAGATCTGAACTCGGACGTAAACTTGAAAGTAAGTCACTCAAGCGGAAAATATAGGTCAAAGTGACCTAATTTTGCCTGGATGCTGACCTACCGTCAAAGATGCATGCACATGCAAGGATAGATGATCCTACAATGTACAGTGACTGACATCTGAACTCGAACATAAACTTGAATGTAAGTCACTCAAGCAGAAAATATAGGTCAAAGTGAACTAATTTTGCCTGGATGCTGACCTACCCCCAAAAATACATGCACATGCAAGGATAGATGATCCTACCATGTACAGTGACTGAGATCTGAACTCGGACATAAACTTGAATGTAAGTCACTCAAGC
>MJUU01069216.1:60750-82018 GCA_002080025.1 Modiolus philippinarum
ACGGACGCCAAGTGATGGCAATAGCTCACACTGACCCTTTGGGTCAGGTGAGCTAATAAAATGAGATTATGAAAAGAACGTAGGGTTTCATATGCAAAAATTTATAATGCTTTTAAATGGATAACCCCCGAGAAGTTTAAAAATTGGACAGATATACAAAAACATAATTTGTAAAGTTTCCCCAGAACCTAAGGGTCTCCCCTGCTCACTCCACTGTCATTCTAATTTGGCCTTTGAGATGTGGTTGTTAAGTAGAATTCAAAGAAACAACTGGTCTTTGACAGTTTCAGGAAATTAACCAAAATTGGAATACAAAATTTATGAAATATAACCATTTAAAATATTGTTTTTTGACTAAATTTCATCAAAACACATGGTTGCAAACAAGAATTCTCCAAAATTGCTCATCTTTAAGAGTTTCAGGAAATTTACCAAAATTGGAATTCTTATTTTTCAGAATTATGTCTTGTATGAAGAAATGGCTAAAATATTCGACTGTATGCAAAAATTTCAAAAATTGTTAGTCTTGGACATTTTCAGGAAATTTACCAAAGTTGGAACCGCTATAAAATTTCAAAAGTTTATTGTGCATCTATGGACTATATGCAACAATTCTACATCAAGATTAAAGTCCTTATTCTCAATTTTGTTTAAACATTGTTGATATATGGACCTAATAGAAAATTAAGCAAAATCATTGAAGCGGAAAATATAGGTCAAAGTGACATAATTCTGGTATGAATGTTGGTTACTACTAAAAATGTAACCATCAGTCTTTGCCACGTAGGTGCTGAGATATGGTGCAACAAAAAAAAAAAAATTCATAGAAAAAGTCCAACTAATGGAACTAGAGGCTCAGATACTGAGCCTGAATCGCTCCCCTGACAAAATGCTTACAGCACGTGATGAAAGTGATGTTTATCCCATAGGATCCTATGTTAAAATATGTTCTGTGCTGACGGTCTTGTTTTTTATCAGATCAAAACAAAACAAGCAATCTTAGTTTGAATAATTTAAGCACATGTAATGAAAAAAATGTTTTAATATATGGGTACCATTCTAAACCAAGTTCGGTGCTGGGAGCTATTTTCTTTGTTGGATCCCAACAAAATGAGAAATCTTTGTAAAAGACCTTCCATACATCATTTCTGTAAAGTTTGCTTGAATTTGCTTCAATAGTTTAAGTGCAGATGTTGAAAATGATGTTATTCCCATAGGGCCAATGTTAAACTATGTTCCGTGCTGCGGGCCATGTTTTTTGTCGAATAGGCATAAAATGAGCAACCTTTGTAAAGTACTTTTAATACATCATTCCTGTAAAGTTTGGTTGAATTTGCTTCAGAAGTTTCAGAGGAGTTGATGAAAATGTGATTTTTCCCTTAGGGTCCAATGTTAAACCTTAGTTCCGTGCTGGCGGCCATGTTTTTTAGCGGATCAGAACAAAATAAGCAATCTTCGTAAGGGACCTTCCATACATCATTCTTGTAAGGTTTGGTTGAGTTTGCTTCAGTGGTTTCAGAGGAGAGGATGAAAATGTGAATTTCCCATAGGGCCAATGTTAAACTAAGTTCCGTGCTGGCAGCCATGTTTTTTGTCGAATCTGAATAAAATGAGCAATCTTTGTAAACGACCTTTAGTGCATCAATCCTGTAAAGTTATGTTGAATTTGCTTCAGAAGTTTCAGAGGAGTTGATGAAAATGTGATTTTTCCCATAGGGTCCAATGTTAAACCTTAGTTCCGTGCTGGCGGCCATGTTTTTTAGCGGATCGAAATGAAATGAGCAATCTTTGTAAAGGACCTTCCATACATCATTCCTGTAAAGTTTGGTTGAATTATCTTCAGTGGTTTCAGAAGAGAAGATGAAAATGTGAATTTCCCATAGGGCCAATGTTAAACTAAGTTCCGTGCTGGCAGCCATGTTTTTTGTCGAATCCAAATAAATGAGCAATCTTTGTAAAGGACCTTAAGTGCATCAATCCTGTAAAGTTATGTCGAATTTGCTTTAGCAGTTTCAGAGGAGTTGATGAAAATGTGATTTTTCACATAGGGTCCAATGTTAAACCTTAGTTCCATGCTGGCGGCCATGTTTTTTATCGGATCGGAATGAAATGAGCAATCTTTGTAAAGGACCTTCCATACATCATGTACATCATTCCTGTAAAGTTTGGTTGAATTTGCTTCAGTGGTTTTAGAGGAGAAGATGAAAATGTGAATTTCCCATAGGGCCAATGTTAAACTACATTTTTTTTTTTGTAAGTTCCGTGCTGGCGGCCATGTTTTTTGTTGAATCCAAATAAAATGAGCAATCTTTGAAAAGGACCTTAAGTGCATCAATCCTGTAAAGTCATGTTGAACTTGCTTCAGCAGTTTCAGAGGAGTTGATGAAAATGTGATTTTTCCCATAGGGTCCAATGTTAAACCTAAGTTCCGCACTGGCGGCCATGTTTTTTATCGGATCGGAACGAAATGAGCAATCTTTGTAAGGGACCTTCCATACATGTTTGGTTGAATTTGCTTCAGTGGTTTCAGAGGAGAAAATGAAAATGTGAAAAGTTTAACGGACGACAGACGACAGACAACAGACTACGGATGACAGACAACGGACGCCAAGTGATGGCAATAGCTCACACTGACCCTTTGGGTCAGGTGAGCTAATAAAGGGCTACGCAGCATAATATGACAGCATCATTTCGACCACTAAAATTTGAGCAAGTGTATGTTAAAGTTAATGTGGACACAGTAAAGAGCTTGACACGGTAATTACTAGTAGCTGGACACAAAGTAGGCCTACAGAACATAAATATTAGTCCTTTTAATCCCGTAAAGCAAAGAAACAGTAAGTTAGAGTTACACAAAATCTGTTGACATACTACCAATACTACCAAAAGCTTACAACAAGAGGAATCCAAAGAAAAAAAAATCCCATTGAAATCCAACGAAAAATAAAGATTTTGCATATTTTGAAAAATTGCAATTTTGGCCCCTTTGACCCCTTTAAGCTAAAAAACGGTAAGAGATACACAATATCTGTTGACACACTACCAAAAGCTTTTAACAAGAGGAATCCAAAGAAAACTAGAGCATGTCGAAACTGGCATTGTCGGAAGGGCCCTGCAATTTCAATCCTGAACTTCTTAGCAAAAGTAAAAATAATATGTGTATGGAATCAAATTCTATTTGACGCACTAATGTGTTGACAGTAATTTGCTGGACACTGTGAACTCAGCAAACAGGAAGTGGATGTCTGATAAACTTCAAAATTGATTACACAATACAACTCATCATTTTCAAGCTTCAGACTAAATTTCAAATCACTCCCACTTCTACAAGACAAGAAATCTTTGACGAAAATTTTGTTTTATTGTAAAAAAATCCAAAGTTTCGGCCAACAGGAAGTTGATGTCTGATAATCTTCAAAGTCACTTACACAATACAACTCATTATTTTCAAGCTTCAGACCAAATTTCAAATCATTCCCAAAAGTAGAAGCCAAGAAATCTGTGACAAAAATTTCGTTTCTAGTTAAAAAAAACTCAAAGTATCGGCAAACAGGAAGTAGATTTCCGATAAAGTTAAAATTGGCTTACACAAAACAATTTATCATTTTAAAGTACAGACCAAATTACAAATCATTTTCTACAGTAGAAGACAAGAAATCTGTGACGAAAATTTTGTTTCTAGCAAAAAATCAAAGTATCGGCAAACAGTAAGTGGATGTCCAATAACCTTCAGAATCACTTACACAATACAACTCATCATTTTCAAGCTTCAGACCAAATTTCAAATAATTCCCTCCAGTTGAAGCCAAGAAATCTTTGACAAAAAAAATTGTTGACAGACGGACATGTCTTTTTTTTTAAATATTAACTTGAGATGCATGCACTAATATTAAATTTTATTGATACTGAATATGATTTGTGAAACCTATTGAAGTTCAAAAAAATTGAACATTTGGGTTAACCGCTGCCGGCAAATCTATGTACGATCGCTATGTCTGGATTCACCACATTCGTCAAAGGTGAGACAATAAGTAGCAAACAATATACTTACTACTTCAGCCTCCACCTTCTTTATTTTGGCACATTTTTCTGATGGATGGACTGGTTCCTTAAAAAATATAGGTCTCGTTATACTCTCCATTACTCTGGCATCAAATACACGAGGTTTTGGGCGCTGAACATTAAATCGCCTTCCTCGTGTTACAATTAGTTGTCTGGACACACATTTCACACAGCCTGTAAAAAGTTTATACAAACTTTTATCATAAAGTATAAAAATACATATATTAGGCCATACAAAGTTAATCAATTGGTTCTCAGACAATTTTTCTTTGAAAATGATGAGGGAGGAATGTTATTTTTTTTTTAATCTTTTTATTTGCCAAAAAATAGATGAGGCAGCTTTTTACATTGTAAAAACTACCAAAAATGTAGTGAGGGAGGTGATTATTATTTTTTTTTTTATTGAAATGACCAAAAATAGGGTCAATGAGGGGCTTTTTTCAAGCCTCAAATTAGATGAGAGAGGGCCTGAGAACCAATAAATTATTTTTTCATGGCCTTACAAGTTTCACTATAAATTAATCTATGAGGCGCAGTATTGTGTTATTATTTGCATGTTACCTGGTACAGGTGATTTTTTATCATGACTATTTGATTACTTCAGTGGAACCTGTCTATTCTGACACCAGACATATTAATATAGCATACCTGTTAACCCTCCCACATTGTGAGGGAGACTTCCACTAATTCATCAAATCTCCAACTTGAGAAGGATCTCCCTCGTGGGAGACCAAAATCTCCAACAAAAAGAAAAAGTATCCCGCATTTGCAAAATAATACAATATTTTAAGAAAAAAAGCTCTATTTCGGTGGTTCAGATAAAGTAAACAGATTTCAGCTACCAGTAAAGATGTAAAAGTTATTTTCATTCAAAAATATTACCTCAAAAACTCAAATTTTTGCCAAATATGGTAAATTAGATATTAATACTTAAAAGGAATACTCTTAAAATGAGCATTACATTTTCCTTTAATTTTATACCTCGTTTGTCATTGTATCTTTGTTAAAGGGAATGTAAGGTCTAAAAATATTTTTTGATATGTGATATAAAATGTCTTTTGTAAACCTAATCCATATGTCTAATCTTTATTTATGCTACAATAAAAGGTACAGAGGCTGTTTTCTTATCAAATTTTCACACACTGGGGGTTCTCATTATCATATTATCCGGAAGTATATTGATGACGTATCAACGACTGTTTACAGTTATACATTAAAATGAAACAATATTGCCAAGTAAAAGGTTAATCTGTCATCATTATATTTGTATCAGATTTCTTCTTATTTTTCTATAAAACAATTTAATTTTAAATGAGTTGTTATTATATCGTAATAAAAATTTCTAAATAATAAAAGTTATTACTATAGCACATTAATCATGTTGATCATAATTGAATAAACAGGTGAAACGTTATTTATCTATTTTATTTCAAGTTTAAAATTCAATTCAAAATAAGCTGTGAAATAAATTAAAATATTTTCATTTTATAAAACTGATATTTTGTATTTTTAATGCCTTTGTTATTGATAATAAAATATTAGAAAATATCAATTTTATAATGCTTTGTCAGATTTTAACTTTAAAATATTTGATTGGGAGTAAAAAACTATATCAAACTCAAATTATATTAGAGCTAAATGAAATGCATATTTTGTGAGGAATGAAATGAAAATATTCTAATATTTCTTATCATAGAATATTGTTATTGTTCTAGAGGTTATCAAAATAATTGGAAAACAGTACCCCCCTTTTCCCACACAAAAAACTGTGTAAATCTGTCATGTTATATCAAAAGTGTTGATTTTCCTGCATTATCATCAAAATATTCCTAAATATATAAAATATCTCGGATTAAAAATTAGCATCTTACTGTATACGTTCTTTAATTATTTCTATGTGTATTATTTGATTGAAAAAACAGGAATTGTCACTGCTACGTCACAACAGCTGTGAAATGTGGGTAATATACTGATAAGGGAGACAAGTAAAGTAATCAAAATGTCAGCCTCCCTAGAGTGTTATTTACTTCAAATATTTGTTGATAACTAGTTAATGTGTTGACAAACAATCAAATGGTTATTATGAATATTTATGATTTGATGTTATGTATGTATAAACAAAACATTATTTTTACCCTTGCATTCCCTTTAATAGTAAAGTTACAGGCTTTCAAAGTCAGGGACCGGAATTTTTCTTCAGAAGACTGTTGTGCTACCTTAAGAACCAGTTTATTCTTCCTTTTCGGTGCCTTTTCGCTCATCTTATTGCTGTTTTGTTGTGTATTCCCTTATTTGTTGATATTTTTATGTATGTATATATTTATTTAAAATTTTGGGGTTTTTTGGGTATGTTCTTTCAAGTACATGTATGTTTATAAATATAACTAAATGTACGTCTTTAATTTTTTTTTGTTGTGTATTTGTCATGTTGTGTTTTTAAGTATCAGGCCTATTTGTCCTTTTCACTCATTCCAAGTAATGTAATTGCTTTTTTGTTGTGTATTCCCATATTTGTCGATTTTTTTCAAATTCTGGACATTCTTTTTAAATCATAGTTTGAATAATATTAACCCATGATCAATTATTAGCTACTTTTTGTGCCTTTCATACAAATGTTTATTAAGTCATCTTCAGACTCTGTGATCTTCTCGAGCAATTAACAAACATCTGGGGCTTACCTGTACAGGTGAGCATCCTGTAAAGTATGTAGGATGATACCCCGAGGTTGTATCTACATCATATCCCAGTGATGGCGAAATTCAATTTTCTTTTACAGGACATTCGGTCTGGTAAACTTGAAGGATTTACCAGACCCAACAAATCTTTATCAGACCGAATATTTTTCCATGACACTAAAATTTCGACCCTAATAGAAGAAGTAAACACAAGGAAACATTAAAATGGTTTTCAATGTGTTGTTACATGCAACTCCCAAGAAAAAAATCTTTGTCAAGTCGCTTCCTCATCCACAAGTTCCTCATCACCTTCACCAAAATACAAAACAATATATTTCAGTAGTGACAAATGAAATGTATTTTGTATTTAGCTTCCTTTCTGGACGATTTTCTTCATATTTATGTTGTCGTTCCTTGTTTTTTCTATTTTTTATTTTTATTTTTTTTTTTGCTAACTGACACTGTCTGAAGGGTTTTTCCAGGGGATTTTTTTGGCATTTTTTAAATGGAATGTTAATGAATATTTGGGATTTTTTTTATCAACAAAGCTGAATTTTGTAAAATTGTATAATCATGAAAATCAATTGAATCAATGTTAATGTTTTTGTCACCTGACACATTCATTTATTTGACTTGCATTGTTTTTAATTATGAAAAAGTTCATGATAACACCAGAAGCATAGCAATTATCATCTTATCATGATTAAATATTCTAGCTTCTACCTTTCACATGCACAATTTGAAAGAAATGTGCACTGAAAATTTTCAGATTGGCCTGAAAAAGTGGAAGGATACAACACCCAGAAAGGTTTTATTCCGATCCGTTTCCGAATTTCATAGAACTGGAAGTCGCCATTTGCAATTTTGTTGACAAACAGAAGACTGGGATCACTTGAACTTGGCGACCACAATACTGGAATAAAAATTTTATTCCAGTATTGTATTCCAGTATTGTACCAGTATTGTACATGTGGTCACCAAGTTCATAGTTTATAAATACAAGTTTATAGGGTATGATACGTTATTTTAATTAGAATTATTAGGTGATCATAGGTGATAATCAGTAGTTTAATTAGAATGAGCAGGTAATTAGTATGTGATCCAAGGTGATTGATTTAAATGCTTTACACATAATTTGATTAACGAACCAATTAGTATGACAAGCCATATTGCACAATTATTGTATACATGTATTGAGTAACCAAGCTGATATGGATGAATACTGAGTCATTGAGTAAAAGAAAACTACAAATACATTCAATAGCTCATAGACTTTAAATACTTGGGGATTTCAGAGACGGGTATACTGCATGTCAATGGCAGAGAACGATGAAACACCAAGCTCTATGACTACAGAGTTCAAAACTAAGATGCAAACAGTACAATAACATCATTCACAAAAGCCAGCTCTAGACCAAAGACTTATGGAGACAAGACTCGCACCACTGTAAGAGCAAACATGCCATACAGTTTCCCGCCGACAAAGTAGGAACAGGACACCAGGTCAAAAGAACAAGAAAGACAGACGAGACAGAGTACCAATACAAAAGACATTCCTGGTTCAGACAGTGATAAAGAACATACTCAAGATGACCCATGAACAACTTAAGGCAGAAATCGCCAGATCTAGACATAACCAAACTATCAACATGCTGAGTACCCATGCACCCATGGACATTAACCCATTAACCAGACAAGGCTAACTCTTCTGATTCCAGCAGTGTTTGACACCAGACAACAACAGTTACACATTATTTAATGCTATATCTTGTGTTTATTGTTTCAAGTATGAAGTGTATATCGATAAAAGATAAACACATTATATTTTATTAATTTCGCAATCTTCTGACAATATTAAAACATGACATAACATCACCTATGAAATATTACCTAATGATATAGAACATTATAAAAACATCGTTAGTTCATTCAATCAAGGAGGTAATCATTCAATACATATTTCTATAATTAACAATATAATCTTTTTTTTAATACATGTCATAATTACACCTGGAATTCACAATACACATACAGAAACTCATATACTTTGCCATAAATAATTACTTTTTATACATTTATATAACACTTCATAAATACATTATTCATTAATACAATATACAAAATTAAAATTTTCCAACAATCCTGGAATAAAATTTTTATTCCAGTATTGTGGACAATACTAGTATTCTAGTATTGTGGTCGCCAAGTTCAAGTGATCCGAAGACTGTTTATATTTGATTTTGGCTGTTCTCAGGGATGATTTTAGCTCTTTTCAAATGGGTCCTCCCTCCAACAAATTGGGAATTTTGCATCGCGACAACTTAAATTGGGAAAATTGAAAATATATCAAATACTGCAACATATGTTTGTATAAACCAAGAATATGTGTAAGTACACACAACAAGAGTTTGGGGAATGGAAAGTATCATTACACCAAAGCCATTAAGACTATATTTTATACATTTTTTCAAGCATTATTACTATATTTTACATAGTTTTTCAAATTACACCAGATTTGAATTTGATCAAGCTGATCATCAACGAAAGATGTACTGCTCTTTTCCTATATGAAAACAAATCAACATTCTGTCAGAAATTCTTTGGTTGTCTGCAAACAATTATGACTTTCACATTTCAATATATATATATTATCACCAAAATCAAATCCTTCATACCCAATGATAAATATATCTAATTCCATGAAATGACTATGCATTCATTCATTAATCATACAGCAGGTCATTTCCCCATTTTGTTTTAACTAAAGCACCCTATATGAAGTGCAGTTCCAAATTCTTAACCAGTTAAAAGTCCCAGTTTCAGAAACTCTGATTTCAAGTCATAACTATTCAATATTTATTTCAATGCAAACCCTATCTTTGGCAATGAGAGCATTTGCAATTTACCACGTATTTCAAAAGCTGATGAAAGTCTCGAATTTTAGACACGAAAATGAACGATAACAACACAATTTCAATTCACTTTACACATTCTGACTTTCAAGATGTTCCCTTGTGGACATTAACGATCTCAGACATTTTGTTCATCTTCAGGGTGGTCGTAAATAGCATAAATTGAATTATTTAGTTACTTCTGGACGTAACTGTGATGTTTTGAGTAATTTCCAGTTCTAAAAAAAGGCGACACGGATCGGAACGAAAGATTCACCGGAGACGGAAATGCAAAAAATCCGGATTTTGTAAACATCCTCGCCGCGATTGGGAATTTTCTTGCTTGGGGAATGGGGCCGCCAAGAGGGGAATGGGGCCGTCAGGCGGCCCTAAATTATATAGTAGTGTCATCCCTGTTTCTACCATGAATATATACACAAAACATAAGCGGTACTTTGATTTGATGCAAGCTCAAAATGTTTTTTCTGTAAATAAAGTGTCAGTACTTATGAGCTTTTGATCTGGGAACATCATGACCACGAATTTTCATACTGGAAGTGTAAACAATAAAAACCAAATACGGAATTAGACCTGAAATTTTACCGGACAGTCAGACCGACAACTTGAAATTTTTTACCTGACCTGTGACGAATTTACCCGACTTGTCCGTCGGTCCGACGGTATTTCGGCATCACTGTATCCAAGTGATACGACCCAGACTTCCTTAAATCCGAAGTTATGAATTTTTTTCTGCAACCCTCCATATATATTCTATGTTAACAATTTCCCTCAATAGCCGCTTATTTTTAATCAGGGGAGATAACTCTGGAAACTTGAAATGGGTCAATTTAACAAATGATTTCATTGATAAATTCATTTTGCATATACAAACACGAGTCATTAAACCTTGGTTTTAATCACCATTTTGATATGAGGCCGGAACAACTTCAAAATTGGGGCTGGATCTACTTGAAGCCGGAACTACTGCGGATGTAACAACTGGGGACAGAACTACTTGGGGACGCAACGACTGGAAAAAGACTGTACCCAACTGTTGGGATGACAGTTAGTGTGTTTAGACCAGCACAAATTAAACGACTGCATCTGTGTGTGCTGATAGCTTGCACTTGTTTCGTAAAATTCAGTCCCTTCCTCTTTTAAGTGGAAGAAAGGGATCATATTTTTATTGACATTGATCATTGATGAAACAAGCAGACAAGCACCTGTAGCTTTGGTGTTGACGTGCCGAATCGTCGTTGTCGGAATTACTCAAAGCCGAAAGGGTCAAAAGGATTTTTTATCGTCATCCAAGCAATATGAGGTTTTTAAAACGGGTTACAGCTAACAAGTTACCTTGTGAGACTTTTCTCACGATCGTTGTCATATTTATGCTGGTTTCTTCGATTTATTCAAGTACCAGTTTAAAAGGCTAGCAGCAAATAGAAAATATGACCAATAACCAATCAACCATTAACAAATTCGTAGACCGGTATGTGCCCGGGAGTATGTAACCCATACTAACAAAACGAAACTAAACAACAGCTCTGGTCCAGAAATTGAACAATATGCTTCGATAGGGAAGCTGGTCAATACGCTCCATGCTAAAACGCCCCCACATATTGTCAAAACGCCCCTTTTCAAAATTCCCCAAATTCCTTGCCAAAACGCCCCCTACCAACCGAAAATGCCTCAACCCGTTTATATGTCAAAGCGCCACTTTCCAAACAATCTAAAAATTCCTTGCCAAAATGCCCCCTACCAAAACACCCCCACCTAATGTCAAAACGCCCCCTCTCTCCAATTATCACCTCTATTAATTGCTCCGGCTTCTAAAAGGTCCAATCAAGTAGACAAATTTCTATAATTTAATTAATTTCAAAATTGTTTGCAAAGCAAGCGTTCCTTCAATTATTAAAACAACAAACTTGCTTACAACTTGGGTACATGTTGACATAAATATAAGGATGGTCAAACATTTTGCCAATCAAACTTTGAAGACAATACCTACCTATTTCAATTTTATTTTCTTAACAAGCTTGTTGGTTTTGAATGATTCAGTTGAAAAGATCAAATGTTAATTGGTATATCACTATTACTCATTCACATTTACATTAGTTTGCACATTAAGACAAGGGATATTGCATTAAATTCGGGAAGGGGAGGGGGATGTTTCGACATTAGGTGAGAGCGTTTTGGTAGGGGGCATTTTGGGAAGGAATTTTTAGATTGTTTGGAAAGAGGGGCGTTTTGACAATAGGGGGGGGGACGTTTTGGCAAGGCATTTGGAACTATTTTGAAAGGGGCGTTTCGACAATATGTGGAGGGTTTGGTAGGGGGCGTTTTGGCAATGGGGCGTTTTGAATTGTACTCTTCGATAGATATCTGGCAAAAGGAGAGGCTTATCAACATATTCCTTTAGTTGAGGGCGTCGGATGGATGAAAGCAACATGTGATGGGTCAAAATGAATCAAGGAATTGATATGTTTAGAACATATGATGGAAACTGTTTACCTTGTGCCTTAAATGACTCTAAAAAGGATTTTAGTCGTAATACATGTCAGAGTGTTCCATGTTGAGCTTATCGCGACATCAGCTGGTCACGTGACTAAATAGGTCACCATTACATTGTCGTTTATCGTAAAAGGAAAATGCACAGTAGTGTACAATAAATCTAAGATATCTTTTTTCTTGAATTCGTTTTTAAAAATGTTCCAATCGAATATTGTTCTTTATTAAATTATCTTTCCAAAGATATGAATTGTTTTAGAATCGGAAAATGTTTGGTTACTTCAAAATTGATTTGAAAATTCGCTATGTAAAATGTAAATTGTCCCGTTAATTTCTTTGTAAATATAATAAATTTCGTGTTGGATGGTGTAGAAAATTGCATTGTAGTTTGAAAATACAATAACCTTTTAAAAATGTTCGAATCAAATTGAAAAGTTAAGAAAATTATCGACAAGAAGGTATAATTTTTAACACTTAAAATGGTGATTCTTTTACTTCAAAATTGATTTAAAAATTGCCAAAATTTCAAAAATTGACGATGGCCGGAAGTAAACTATCATTTGCTGACATTAGCCAGTCACGATAGATGTCGTTTCAAGTTTTCTTGCCAACCTCAAGTCAGAAATTACAATCCAATATCTATTCACCGACTTTTTTCATTTAATATAGGAGTTTCCGCCGTGACGTCACAAGCTTGAAAAATTACCTTTGGTTGGCAAGAAATCGTAGTAACTGATTAGGGTAATAAAAATGTCATTTTCAATTAACTGGTGAGAATTTTTTATTTAAGATAATTGGATAATTCTTTTTAATCTCGATTATGGAATGTTTACACTTTTACAGGATGTAAAACTTTTCAGCTTTTTATTTTTTAATATATATAGAATTAGCGTATTTTGTAAACCATATAATTTTTCGAAACTTTCACATTTTTGAAATTCACATGAAAAAATATTTGTCTATTTTTATTTAAAAGTAGATCGGTAGAAAAAATATGAATATCTAAAAGTTTAACATGCATTTTTCAGATCCAAAATCGTGCAAAAAATAAAAAAGTTATCAAAGATTAAAAATTCTAACCCAATGCTATGCAGTGATAATTCTTCGGCTGTGCCAACCAAAAATGCTAATTTGCATGTGTAAATTAGATTTTGTGACGTCACTTATTGGATCCGCGGAAACTCCTATTGTTATTTTTTATTATTTTTTTTTTTGGGGGGGGGGGTGAATTTTAAGAAAACTGTATGAAGTAAAGGCTGGTCTGTACTTTATTCAGAAAAAAAATCAAAATAAGTGCATAAAACTTTGCATCCACTTGCTCAGCAACCCTTTGATTTTCTTGAAGTGCTATATTTAAAGTTTGTTTCTGCATTAAAAAAAATCAAAAGTAACTCGATTTGGGCCATACAATGTAACAGTCACTTTATGACCTTATTGATTTGTCACATCATCAGTGATGTTTTATGACCTTGTTAATTTGACACACACACGTATTGTTGATTGCCCCCAATAAACAATTTTACCTGTAAACACGTGTGGTACTTGTGGCTTAATTAGTCAATAAATATCTATATTTTTGCAAGTGTTTTGGTGTTTACAAATTTGTGTGTTAGTCAACAACTTTTGATGTTTAGAGATGTTTTTAAAAAGTCTTGTCATAATTATAAAGTTCTTTTTAACAGATATTTATTTCATAAATTATATATTTATTTTCATATATTATTATTTTGAAAAAAAAGGTTTAAAAATATAAAGATGATTTTATAAACCATTATAAGCACGTATCGTGTACTCCTTTAATACTACACAGGTACCAGTAAAATCACCATTAACCAGTTTATACTTGATTGACAGAGTTACATTTCCTGATAAAGTTGGTAATAGCTTGGCATGATCAATCAACACTTAAAAACCAATTCAATGATAAAACTTGCATACTAAACAGACTTGCATAGATGAATTAAGGCGGAAAATGAGACTCTGAATGTCCGATTTCATATTTTGGGACGAAATATTTAAAAACAGAGACATTTATTAAATGTCCCTGTTTAAAAAAAGGGAGCAGTGTTATGAACTTGGTTTCACTGTTTAACTTGTAAATTTTACTTCTGTTTTATGTTTTCCGTATTTTGTCTTTTGTTTGTCACGTCATGATGTGTGGTGCAGTTTCAAGATTTTTATTTACTCAAAACAGAATACACTGTAACGTGAGAATTGAAAGTAGAATTAAACAATTCATGTAATAAATATAATAAACAATATAGAAAATTCTTTAGGACAAAATCAATAATAATACAATGTGAATGAAACAATGATAAAAATTGTACATCATCCCAATATGTAATATATAATTTACACAACAAAATATTATCAGGGTAATGGTTATAATAAATATTATAAAAATGTACAATTTTGGTTAGAAATATCGATACATTATCGATGTTGACATACCGTTCAATTTTGTCTCGGTGGATTTTCGTAATAGTACCTGTAGCAGGAAGTTATGTTATTCGCTGCATTGTGGAAGACTGTATATAATCAATGGCAGCGCAGAGGTGTCGAAGCCTCCTTGATATTCTTTTTAGATTTTAGAACTGTTTATTTTAGAGATTATTCAACTCTGTTTACTGTGACTATCGCATAGATAGGTGCACCAATGTAGTGGTGGATTATCCTGACAAAAGAAGAAGAAGAAAGTACCAGAGAATATATTTGTTCCATCCTATTTTGATTGCTTCGTGTTGACATAAAAATAAATAATGAAATTCATCTCCAATCCCTTTATAACATAAACTGCATGTACGCTTTTCACGAACTGTATTTTGCCAGCGTCCTGTTTCGACTGGAAATTCTATATTTGGACAGCGAAGTTTAGTTATCATAATACGACGTTTACTCATTATTCTAATGCAATATTTTTGAAACAGTGAATCTGATTGGATAACATCTGCCGTAAAATCCGCAATCTAAAAGCCGTAAATAAGGATGGTCCGCCATCTTGGAAAATGTTCAGTTTAGTAATTCATTTAAAAGAAAAAAAACAAGCGAACTATTCAGACTGCTAACCTTCAATGCCCTTTTTATTGAATAACATTAGAAATTGAAGCGTGGAGTCCGACTGAAAACGTCTTGTTTTTACGTTTCGCAATTCAAGCCTTCGTGTGACGTCACGTTGTTTATATGGCAGACGTTCGTAAGTTTTCGCGGACTTTTTCTGAATTCGAAGTTTAGATCAAAATAATGCCGAAAAATAATGTTTTCCGAGTTATTGCATTAGAACTATTTACTAAGATTAAGGAGATAACTGTATTGTATTTTAAGCTTTGCGGACGTAAATCGTAGATTTTACGGTCGCAAATTGAGTTTACCTAGCGAAGCGTCAGCGGAGCTAGGTAAACGGATATTTGCGACCGTAAAATCAAGATTTACGTCCGCAAAGCTTAAAATACAATACAGTTATCTCCTTAATCTTAGTAAATAGTTCTCTAATTCAAAGTTGTTGTTGAAGTCTTTGTGCTTGAGGGTAACCGTGCGTGTTTGTATGTTATGCATGTGAAGATTATTGTGCAATTCATTCATGGTTTAATATGTCTGCTGGAATAAATTTGACTTTTGTAATCTGGATTCACTTCACATTCAAACAAAAATATTACAGCAAACTTCTATAGCGATGGAAAGATATAATCAAAAACCACCATTAACAGATTGATATACCTCGGGCGCTGGCGCTCGTTTCCTTCCCGGACGCTGTTGGCGGCGCTTTTCAGATATAGCCGGAAATTTTTAGCCTTTCTAGTGATGACTACGAAAAAAATCTCGATAAAATATAATTTTCAATTTGGACGGTAACAATTGAATGTGAAGATAAAGAGAAACGTTTAAGGGCACAATTTTGATTTTTGTTTTAATTCTCATATTTCTAATATTTGTAAAAAGCATCACAACAGCTTAATGTCCTGAAAAGAATTGGTGGACATCTTACTAGAATTGGTAAATTAACTGTATATTATTCCTTCATACTATCAGGTTAGTTTCATTTGTTTACATCTTAGTAGACTTGGTAAATTAACTCATTCCTCCATACTATCTAATTTCAATTACCGTCCCTTGGTGCATGGTATTTTGTGGAGAAATAAATACTAAAAAAATATAGAAGATACAAGAAAGGGCATTGTTATTTGTCTACGATGGTGATAATATGAAAAGTTTCTCGACAGGTCTTTGAAAATTCTCTGAATGCGTTTTTTAGCTATTGAAATGTTTAAAATTCTAAACAAAACAAACACAGGGCTGTTTACATACATGATTTAATTAAGGTTAAAAAAATCCTATTCTTTTAGATATAGAAACACTGATAATACACCCCATGTGAATACAACCAGGTATGGTTTAAATTATGTATCGTACTCATGATGCTGCTGCTAAGATGTGGAATAAATTCCCTCAGAAATTAAGGATGTAGTAAGGTGAAATTTTATAAATCTACGATTTTAATTTGATACCCTAAATGGAAAGAGCATTGTTGAAGGAATAAAGTAAGCTAAAAATATTGATAGGTTATGGGCCTTATTTTCAGATTTTTTCACATTTTAAAAAATGGCGGGAAAGGCTTTCTTGGACTTTTACCTTAGTATAGCATGGAAACAATATTGATTTGTTTCACATGGAAGGAAAATCTACAATCTTATAAAATCTTGCTTACTGACTTAAAATGACCTTCTGAAGACTTTGATGACAAGAAAATTGGGTGTAATGGGGCAAAATATTTTACATAGTAATACTGGATAAATACAGAGAAATCCGAGTGACTTTTACAAATTGCAAAAACCTCACCTTACTACATCCTTAAGGGAAGCTATGCCGACATTAAACCAATTTTAAAGTCCAATTAACAAATGGGGAGGGCAGGGTTGTTCATGTTCTTTTTGGAAATAAAAAAAAAAAAGGATTTTATAATAGGCAGCTAACCTGACAGTGTTTGTTTATATTTTGTACATGTAGTGCCTTCTTGGATATTTACAAGGGGGTCCCTCAAGTATCTATTCTGGTTCCAGTATTATTTAATATTTTTGTAAACGACATATTTCATTTTATATCTAAAAGTGATCTTTAACTATGCCGATGACAATACTCTGTCATATAGTAGCAGTGACATACAAGATGTTAAGAACACTCTAGAATATGAAATTGGTACATGTATTTTAATAAAGTGGTTTTCAGACAATCATATAAATGCGTATCCTGATAAGTTTCAGGCTATCGTTATAGGTAGTAAAACTCAAAAAGAAAATATTATTTTCAATTTAGATGGGAATGAAATTTTATGTGAAGATGAAGTAAAATTACCTGGGGTAACCTTTGATTTTAAATGAAATTTTGATAGTCATGTATCTAATGTGTGTAAAAAGGCATCACAACAATTAAATGCTTTTGTCAGTTGGTAATGGGTCTGGAGCTGGCATGTCAGTTAGCTGCTAGTAGTCTCTTGTGATTTCATGTTTATGTCCGTATATTTAGTTCTTTCAGTTTCATTTTTAACAATTGACTCAGTCCTGTTGCCAACTGAATTTTACTGTTGTTACGATTGTTTTTTTGATTTATAACATTGGCTATAGGGGGAAGGTTTGGATCCAATAAAACTAGTTTAACCCCGCCACAGAGTCAGGAAATTTATTAAGCCTTTGTGTGTCCTTGTCTGTTTTCTAGTTAGTTCACTTTATGTCTATGGGAGTCTAGGATGATGTTTATTTCGCTGAACTTGATTACTCTTTATTTAGGGGCCAACTCCGACCTGCCGTTCGGTGTAGGGTTTCCTCACCGTTCATTGAAGATCTTATGGTGGCTTTAAGTTGTTATTACTCCCCTTTGGGTCGTTGTCTCTTTGACACATTCCCCGTTTCCCTTCTTTTTCCTATTTGAAAAGAATTTGAACCATCTGAGTAAATAAGGCAAAATTACTTTTTATTACTCATTTATATTAGCAAATTTTAATTACTGTCCTCTGGTTTGGCATTTTTGTAGCGAGAGCAATACAAGAAAATTAGAAAAAATCCAAGAAAGAGCTCTGCGCTTTATATATAATGATTCGAATAAAGAATCTGAATCTGAATAGTTCATATGAAGATTTGCTTTTAAGTCAAGCTTAATCCTATATACCAAGTATGGTTTGCATTCACTTAGTTATAGGGCAGACAAACTATGGAACCAACTTCCAAATGAATTGAGAGAGGAAATGGATTTAAATCAGTTCAAAAGTTTAATTAATAAGTGTGAGGGGGAGCTTGTTCTTGTAATTTCTGCAAATAATTTGATTTACCGGGTAAATAGTCTGGCTAACCCTTGCTACTAGGTTTTTATGTTTCTCTCTGGCTTTTGCTTTTCTGGTGCTAGTGTAGTGCTTTAGTTTTAATCTATGTGCTTTTTTATATGCATGATGTCTGCTTGTGTAATGTTGCTAATGTGATATGTTTATGTGCATGCATGTGTAGCTCTTAGTATAATATATGTGCCTTTTTAATTCAAATGATGCCTGTGTGTGAACATTTTTTTATGTTTGTGATCTGTATGTTTTATGTAATGTCTGCATATGTAGTGCTTAAAGTGAAAGTCTGCAATTTTTTACTTTTTACCTAGTTTCTTGATTTTTGACTGTATAACTTGTGCCTATGTATGTGTTATGTCTGCATGTTTTAGATGATGTGTGTATGCTGTTATTGTTGTATATGTCGGTTTTAAAGGCTCTACAGAGCTTATGTTTATTGTTTTTAGCTACCGACTTTAAATAAAGTCTACTTAACTTGACTTGAATCGTTTCCTTTTTTGCAATGTTTTAGTTTTTTAGTCATTGGACCTATTAGGTTATTTTTGATTCTATCTTTTATCAATATTAATTGTTTTTTTAATCATCAGCTATGTGTACAATCCCTTAATTATCTATTTTACATTTTAACCTTATTAGTTAATTTTACACCTATTCTAGTGGCTCCCTGTTATGATACTTTTATGCATGGCAGATTTCAAATAGTACGTCCAACTACTTTTATCTCTTAGCCTAAACGTATAAGCATGTCTGTATAGATGTTTGTGAATATGCCCTCCTGTAAGGCGTTTTAGATTTTAAGCACTGCATGATTTTTTTTATATACACTGTATATATGTTGTGGGACGATGCACCTCCTTTATATGATGATATATTTTATGGGGTGCGGGTGCTTAATGTAAATAGTTAAGGAATGATGCCATTGGCGGTGCTCCAGATCTGGAGGAAATTACAAGACAAGTAACAAGTAACAAGTAATAATGTGCTTTAATTTGCTCCGCTTTCGGAAATTTGTTTGCGTTCCATTTGTATATGGCCGAAATAATCGTTCTTCAAATACTTAACTATATGTCTTCTTTTCATATCTTATGTCTTATATTTATAGTTTTTTATCAGTATATAGAGTGCTTCAACTAACAGCTTATATTTTGTGCTTCTGAGTTTTGGTGTTTGTGATATCATATATCTTTTATTTGTATTATAACATTACTGTTTGCATGTTTTATGTGTTTTAATGTTTGTGTATTTTGTCTTATGTATGCATATGAATTTTACTTTACTTGACTTGAACAGCGTATATGAGGTGCCGTTTTGCTATTTATTCCTCATTTTTTGATATCAAAAATATTTTCTGATATAAAAAAAATCGAGTTTCTGCTATCAAAAATTATTTTTTGATATCAAAAATTATTTTCTGATATCAAAAAATATTTTCTGATATAAAAAAATCCGAATTTTTAATATCAAAAAATTGATTTTCTGATATCAAATAATCCATTTTCTGATATCAAAAAGTCTATTTTCTGATATCAGAAAATCGAATTTCTGATATCAGAAATTCACTTCTATTTTTTGATATCAGAAAATCGATTTTTTGATATCAAAAAATATTTTCTGATATCAAAAATTCATTTTTGATATCAAAAAATCGAATTTTTGATATCAAAAAATAAAAACTATTTTCTGATATCAGAAATTCTTTTTTTTGATATCAGAAAATTGATTTTTTGATATCAGAAAATGCTTTTTGATATCAGAAATTCGAGTTTTTGATATCAAAAAATATTTTTTGATATCAAAAATTATTTTCTGATATCAGAAAATATTTTCTTATAACAAAAAATCGAATTTCTGATATTTCTGATATCAAAAAATCGATTTTCAGATATAAAAAAATGAATTTCTGATATCAGAAAATAGTTTTGATTTTTTGATATCAAGAATTCGATATTTTGATATCAAAAAATTATTTCTTGATATCAGAAAATATTTTTTTGATATAAAAAAATCGAATTTCTGATATCAAAAAATACAACTGATCTTCTGATATCAGAAATTTGCAATTTTGTGATATCAGAAAATCAATTTCTTGATAACAGGAAATACATTTTTTGATATCAAAAATTATTTTCTGATATCAAAAAATATTTTCTGATATCACAAAATCAAAAATTTTTTATATAAAAAAATTGATTTTCTGATATCAAGAAATCTTTTTCCTGATATCAAAAAATGTAATTTCTGATATCAAAAAAACGAATTTCTGATATCAGAAAATCACTTTTATTTTTTGATATCAGAAATTCGATTTTTTGATAACTAAAAATATTTACTGATATCAAAAATTCATTTTTTGATATCAGAAAATCGAATTTCTGATATCAAAAAATCAAAACTATTTTCTGATATCAAAAATTCATTTTTGATATCAAAAAATCGAATTTTTGATATCAAAAAATAAAAACTATTTTCTGATATCAGAAATTCTTTTTTTTGATATCAGAAAATTGATTTTTTGATATCAGAAAATGCTTTTTGATATCAGAAATTCATTTTTTGATATCAGAAAATGCATTTTTTTATATCAAAAATTCAGATTTCTTGATATCAAAAAATATATACTGATATCCAAAAATTGATTTTCTGATATCAAAAAATATGATTTTTTGATATCAAAAAATATTTTTTGATATCAGAAATTCGATTTTTTGATATCAAAAAATATTCTTTGATATCAAAAATTATTTTCTGATATCAAAAAATATATATTTTCTGATATCAAAAATTTTGAATTTCTGATATCAAAAAATGGA
>MJUU01069217.1:16184-28551 GCA_002080025.1 Modiolus philippinarum
GTGGGACATCCCGAGATCATCACAGAGAACTTCCAGAATATACAACAATACGAAGGACTCGTCAAATGTAAAGTTCTACCACCTAGAGGACTCTACATTCCAGTGCTCCCGTCGAAAATCAACAACAAACTATTATTTACTTTATGTAAAACTTGTGCCGACACACATCAACAGACTCCGTGCCAGCATACCGACGAGCAACGAGCAATGACCGGAACTTGGGTGATAGACGAAATCAAGAAAGCTTTGGAACATGGATATCAAATTGAACAGATATACGAAGTGTGGCACTTTGACACGGAACAATACGACCAAACAACAAAAACAGGAGGACTTTTTACCGATTACGTGAATACCTTCTTAAAAATGAAGCAGGAAGCCAGTGGGTGGCCAGAATGGTGTCAAACTGAAGAGGATAAATGGAGGTATATAAGAGAGTACCATGAAAAGGAGGGTATTCTTCTCGATTACAACAATATTAAGAAGAACCCGGGACTACGAGCTTTAGCCAAATTAATGTTGAATAGCTTCTGGGGTAAATTCGGTCAAAGATCTAACCTTCCCCAAATCAAATACGTGTGTGATCCTGCAGAATACTTTGATATGTTTACCAGCGATCAGATTCTCGTCATGGGTATCAGTTTTGTCAGCAATGACATGGTCGAAATGAGATATCAGTATAAAGAAGAATTCGTTAAGGAATCCGGACGTACCAACGTGGTCATTGCTGCTTACACTACCGCCCAAGCAAGACTGAAGCTGTACAGGTATTTGGAGAAGTTGAACACCCGTGCCCTATATGCCGACACAGATTCCATCGTTTATACATCTAAACAAGGAGAGTGGAAACCGGAACTAGGCGATTACCAAGGGGACCTTACGGTCGAAGTACCAAACAACAAGATTACTGAGTTCGTCACCGGTGGACCTAAAAACTATGCCTACAACTTGGAAAGGCCTGACAAGGACGGCAATACATCCATATGTAAAGTACGAGGAATCACACTCAACTACAAAAATGCCCTCATCATTAACTTCGATACGATAAAACATATGATCACTAACAACAGAGACGACGTGAAGACCGTGACAGATGATTTCAAAATAAAGAGGGACCAAAAGAGGTTATTGACCGTGCATCAAGACAAAGATTACAGGATCGTGTTCGATAAAAGGGTCACCATGGATGATTTAAGCACAAGACCTTATGGCTTTTAAATTGTACAGGCATTATGAGGATAGCTCTCCGACCCTTGATTGCTTAATGACGGTGAAAATAAAATATGTATATTGTAATTAGTTGCTTATCTAATTAGTATTAAATTGGAAACTCCCTCAGAGAAACAAAGGAGAAAATAACAATGGAGATAAACATATAAAGAAACAAAAAAGAAGGTTAGAGTTACGGTTGGGAAAAAGGCCAAAACAAAACAAGGCAGAACAGAACAGGGATACAAATCGATAGAAAACAGCACATGGGTTTTGGGGTTAATGTAATAGCACACAAACAAAGGACACAACTCAAATAATAGAAAAGCACGTCCAAGCCTAGGAAATGCATTTAAAGAGCTTCTGGAGTAATGGAACACCACAATAAAGACGGGATATTTAGGGATAAAGCCGCAGATACTACATAAGTATAAGGTATCTTCCAGCGTCTCACCACTCTCACACCGCTACATTACTTTTGCCGTGCTCTACGTTCAAGACGCCGGGAGACTGGGCTGAAGACATAAGGCAAAATGAGAGGGATAATTAATAAGGGGGTGGGGCTTTAAGCATAAAACCAAACTACAAATATATTTAAGGGACGGGTTTAAATTTCCATATCACTATACAAGTAAACGGGGGTGACAGTTATTTCGAGTACCGTTATGACCATATTAAACATGAGAATTATGTCGGATCATAGATCAATCAAGGTGATCGATAATTTCGGAGGGAAGTTTGGGGGAACTTTAACATTGGCCTTATGGGTCCAAAGAGATGAGATTCACTACTCGGAAGTTTTTCTGAATTTCACTTTTTATGTCCCTCCAGGGGGCAAAAAGTGATAAAAAATGTAACCTCAATGTGTACATAATTGGAAATATTACCAAAAATAATTGACAGAAGTGGGTATATTTTTAGAAATACCTTTAAAACAACAAAGACTTATAATCCAAACACTCATTTTACAAAAACAATGTACAATTGGTTTTTTATATGGTCAAAAGGGGGTAAATGGGAATAAGGACCATTATTCAGGGGGAGGTAATTTTTACCCCATTTATCTTAGAAAAACGCCTGGAAAGGTGGTCCAATATTTATACCAACGAAAGGGTATTATTCAACAGTAATATATTTAAAAAATAACTATTTTGAATTCGGAATTATTTTTGGGGTCAGCTGTCCTCACTAACCTTAAAATTACCCAGAAAGACAAACCAGTTCAAAACAATCTTTAGTATAGGCGTTAACATAAAATAACGGCAAAGTATTTTTATTCCAGACAAAAAGATGCAAAATACTTGTTGCAGACTACATGGGGAATTAAACGAAATATATTCAATTCTTCATCTCTCATAACCATTGTGTATACATAGGTATAGAGGAATCAATGCTTACTTGTATTCCATGTATTACTTAACGCATTTTAGTTTTTAAACAACAGGCTAGTGAGGATTGTAATTATTGTTAATGAGTACGCGACGTCAAAGAATTTGATTTCCAAGTCATCTATGATTTCTCGTGTAGTTAATACTTAAAATTCAAATATAATGGCTACTGTGACCCATCAGGCTTTACATAAATACTACCACCACCATGGCAAACGACAATACAAATTAAACGGCTCAATTTTATATTCGTAAGTTTGTTCACATTATGGGTAATCCGGCAACAACCGTGTTACCTCCCTTAGTAGAACAAATTTCGATTCGGAGAAATCAATTTTTTAATCTGTTACAATGTTTTGAAGCGTATTAGGGACATGCATAAAAAAATTCAATTATCTCGCCGCGGCGAGTTACTATCTCGCCGCGGCGAGTTAATAAAAATGGTTATCTCGCCGCGGCGAGTTAACAAAAAAGGTTATCTCGCCGAGGCGAGTTGGCAAGTTACTATCTCGCCGCGGCGAGTTACTATCTCGCCACGGCGAGTTACTATCTCGCCACGGCGAGTTAATATTTCGCCGCGGCGAGTTAACAAAACAAGGTTGTCTCGCCGCGGCGAGTTAACAAAAAAGATTAATTCGCCGTGGCGAGTTACTATTTCGCCACGGCGAGTTACCAAAAAAGATTATCTCGCTGCGGCGAGTTACTTTTTAATGCCACGGCGAATTATTATCTAGAGGCTAACATAGCCGGTTTGGCTTGCCTAGGTTTAACATCAAATACTTCATTTTTTATTATTTTTATTATTATAATTATCATTATTATTATTACCTACTTGATTCTGCAAGAGATAATGAATCATACAATACCAGATTTTCACCTTCAGACAATTTTCTTATCCAAAAACCAATTACAGAAATATATAAAACAAGCTTCTCTTTTAGTGGACCAAAAGTATGAACTCTCAACAACTCGAAAACTGATTTTGAATTCAGTTTTTTTTTATAAACTGTTAAATTTCTAATAAATATGTATTGTTTTTGCTATTAAGCTAATGAATGTGTATATTATTTGTATATTGATATGTTATTGTTGTCTTTATATTTGCTGATATCTATTTCTGTTTGTTATTAAGAGAGAGCCTTAAACATTTTACTGTTGGTCTGTAAAATTTGCATCCTTGAAGAACAATTTTGTAAATGGAAGTACTACAGAATACATTATGAATAATTCTGAAATTTTTATTTTTAAATGAACCCCTTTGGTCCAAAAACAAACAGAAAAAAAAATGGTGAATAAAAATAAAAGCAGATCAATCCCTCTCGATGGAATGTTTATTTTTAGTAATTTTCCTTGGAATGGTAAACATAAAACATGACAGTCTATATGTTTAATACAACAACTCTCAAAGTCTTGAATTTTAGGTCTTGATGTACGTTGACATCTGTGGTGGCAGAAACACGAACTACATTCGGAATCGGATATAATATCCTTGTATCCTTGTCTTTTGTAAAATCTTGTGATAAAAAATGAAATCCTTTTGAGTAGCATGCTTGAAAAAATTATATTTAAAAAAACGGCAGTCATGCACATATTACAAAATACACATGTATGAAATTTTAGTTTTCAACGGCTTGCAGTTACACAGCTTCACAGTAGGTAACGTCGTCCTGCGAGGACATGATTTTCTACGATAAATTGTCCTGCTCTTCTACGATTGTCCCGGATTCAATACGAATAATATTGAAAAAATGTAAACATGCAGACGCTTTCATCATAGCTCTTAAGATAGATTGCTTTCCTTAAATTGGAATAGTAAATCTTAGATAGTTATCATATAGCATACTACACGCTTTTAATCTCTCAAATTCATGAACGCGTATTTGAAATATAAACAAAATTCCAATTTCATTAAAAATACACTTTTCTTTATAATTAAAGCACAAATTTTCAAGTTAAACCACTGACAGTATCGACACTTCAAATACATCGAAATAAGACAAGAGAACAGCGATATGAATTGTTCTGGAAGACCGTAATTCCTGATTTTCAATTTTAATGTGTCCTGACTTTTACCCGAATTGACCTGGCTTTTATGCGATTGGTCCCGGAATTTAAACGATGCAAATTAGATTAAATAATAAAGTTTTTCCCGTTTATTGCATCCCACTTTGAAGAAAATGATGAATTTTGAGGCAAAATAGTTACAGACCTATAAAAAACCAACGAAGCTAATTTTTGTGAATAAAGAAGGCAAGTGAACGTTTAGTGACTTTTTGCACGATGTGTGATCTAAGTGTCACTTGTATATAATTTGTAACCTCTAAGCTTTGGTTTTTAATCTTGATTTCGATTCACTTGTTCGACCATAGCAATATCATAGTAAAATGATATTTCAACATCTGCTCTTAAACATTGATGCAAATTCAACCAAATTTTGCAGGGATGATTTTTGGCAGCAGACTAGGCTCCTTGAGCTAGCCGACAATTTAGCGGCGAGCACTCCCTGGCCCATCTTTGAAATTACGTTTTGTCTTATTCTTTCTTTTTCAAGATTGTGGTCTTGGAGTTAATGGTCTACCTGTATTGGGTTTTATTTGTATGTTTATTATTCTATAGGGAAACGGGATAGAGGAAAGGGGGGTTTTGGGTACCCATAAACCGGTTTAACCGTACTACCGGCTATCCCGAGTTGCTATCGTTGTCTATGTTTGTCTTTTGTCATTTAATTGTTTTTTGTGCAGTTCCCTGGTGGATTGTGTCATGTGATTGTAATGTCCGGCCATTGTAAGTGTTTCCTGCTATCTTTTCTCCATGATTGGTCAGTCCTTGTCGAATATTGTTCTCTTCATTCTGTATGTTTGGCAACACGGGAATAATATGTACTCTTCAAACACTCATCCAGTGCTCGAAGAGGGACCAATATACAATACAACATATAAATGATTAAAGAGCACCCATTGAGTTAATTGTAAGACAACTTGGCAAGTAAAATCGGGAGATGTGGGCAATATGTATATACAGACGGCAAAACATAGCTTAATTTTTACAAAACAAGAAAGACAAATGTTGAATTAAATTGAGAATTTATATATGAACAAGAACACTATAACTGACAAAATAAAAAGAACATGCACCTCAAGCGCGGGGAATCTTTATGCGGACTCCACACTGCTCACGAAGTTTGACTGAATTTGTCGAAGGGTTAGAAAATTCAACACAATATTTTTACGTGTCTATGTGACTGGTTGAGCAGATCAAGTTTATGCTACATTACCAAATGATGATACCTGCAGTTTTTGTTGGCTTTCACTCTGTTAGTGCTGTAATATTTAGGTGTTCTTGTTTTGTTTTGTTTGTTTTTTTGTTGTTGTTGTTTTTTTTTTTGTTTTTTGTTTTGCTTTGCATTCGTTTCCCGATGTATCACTGCCTTTTTAAAAAATTACTCATTTTATCCAGTTGGAAGGAGTAATATTGCAAGTTCAGAGAGAAAACATGGCCACCAGCAGAATACATTTTCTAGCATCCATCGGCCAGTATAAAAACTTTTTAGTTTTCGCCAGATGAGCGATACATGCTAAGAATACAGAGATTCTAGTTTAATAATCTTGAACAGCCACATTTTTTAAATATTGTACCGTAGATGTCATGCCTGCTAATGCAGAAAATGAGTTTTGTGATAGTATAAAATTATTTCCAGTGCCATTGAAGTTATGAAAAAACACACAATTATAAAATGTCCAAATATAGAGTATATAACAAAAGACCGAAGTTTCTGAAAATTTAGTAAACTGGTACCATTCCAGGATATCCCGTGAAAGCATGCACGCTAATTTACCGTGAAGTCTTTGTATGATAGTAACTCAAAATTTGTTTAATATGTATCTAAATGTTCCGATATTGATATCTCAAAAAAATTCTATCTACTTTAACATAGCGTTTTAAGAATTTTTTTTTCAAAGGCGATTTTAGAAGAATAATAATTTTAACAGTTTTGATTTGACCTCAGAAGCGACTTGATCTGGTTTCAATATGAGCCGTTAACTAAAAAGTTTGTTTAAAGTATTCCAGGCAATTGTTCTTAAAATTTTGGATGCGTGTCCAAATCGCAGTTGCTTAATTCTATCATGCACAACTAAAACGCCAAGCCTTTCAACCTCCGACTTGCCCACACTAGATCTCGGTCCCATGTAATTGTTCCAATTTTGCACTATTTTGTTTTAAGTTAAGGCGGATAAAGTGATTTTTTTCATTTTAGTGAAACACTGCCACATCAAGCAGAGCAGGAATAATCGAAATGGCATTGAATATGAGCTATTGACAGTTTGTCTTGTTTATTTTGACAAGCAGTTCGCTTTTTTTTTTTTAGAAATAAAACCGATTCGATAAATCTGCCCCCACCGTCAGTTTTTGACTTGTATATCTTTTGTCAGCTTCTGTGTTAAAGAAAACACAATGTTATCAAATATGGACGGAAACAGACAAAATTTTGTGTGCATTCATACATAATACAAAAATACCCAAATATTATAATGTAGCATTTTGTCATCTTTTCACAAAGGAATTGCCAGTTAGTGAGTTAGTCACAACATCATTGCATTTGATTGGTCGACCCTAGGAACAACACAGTCCAACAACAAAGTTATGCCCACCACTCGAATAGTTGAGATATGTCCTTTGTAAACCTTTTGTCGTTGATAGGGACTGTCTGTTACATCAATTTTCCGTCATTTAATTGAAATGATTGAGATGATTATCGTAATTGCGTTGTAGAATCTGGCCATAACGGATGTCCTTTTTCTTTAAGAGCAATAAACTCGACACAACAATTGTTTGATTAACAGTGTCAAAATATTCATTATGGACCAACATGTAACATTTGATTCATCCTTTAACTTCAGTGGCGGAACCAGACTTTCTGCTAAGGGGGTTGGGGCAGAACCCAATTTTTTTAAAAACCCCTAGGAATTTTAAATATTTTCCGACCTAAGGGGGGCCCGGGCCCATCCGCACCCCCCTAAATCCGCCACTGAACTTGTGAATAGATATAAAACAAACTTAAGAATTGTATTCATACTGACGATAAAATATTGTTCGATTTACATATTTTCCCGTTAGGGACCGACCATTTAACCTGAAGGGGGGGTTATGGTTTTTTTCTGGACAGAAACAAATTATTTATTTTTTCCACACGTATCAACAAAATATTTTTTTTCAAAATAAACATTATTTTTTTGGTCAGAAAGCCTCATTCAGAAATCATTTTGGCAGCCAAAATATTTTTTTCACATAAAATCAGATCCAAAATATTTTTTTAGAAAAAAAAACCATAGCCCCCCCCCCTTCAAGTTAAATGGTCGCGATCGGTCCCTTAACACGAGTCCCGTTTTATCGCAAACAACAAGTTGGATTGGCTGTCTGAAATGTGGTATTTATTGTAAAAAGGAAAGCAGGATGTAGAAATACAGGACGCCATATCGCTGATACTAAACTATAGTAAGGGTTGGCTAATTATGTGGTCTGAAGTAGGAGATGCATTGTAGGATTTCTCATGTTACGAAAACTGGATTGTCTGACACTCAATTTTAAGCGATGTACTTAATGTAGCATTGATTGATTAATTGTAGCTTGCGTCTCTGGCCAATATTACTTACCTCAGATCTATAACAATGCCAATATGAAATAAATTACGCAATGATACTATATTATATGCATTTTAGTACATAACATGTAAAAATCCTACGATTTCATTGGATAATCTGACGTCACTATATTTGAACAGCTATTTGTTTACCTTGACAGCGGCATACTATACTTGACGACGGGACTATACCTCACGTGACTTCCGGTTTACTATACTTTGCCTCCTTTTGATTTTTATTTCTTTTATGTTATGTACTAAATTAATTATGTACTTCTCCCTCGGGAACCGTTTTCCTATAGTGTTGTCTGGAGCGAATAGTGCCCTCGCCTGTCGGCTCGTGCACTATACGCCCCAGACAACACTATAGGAAAACGGTTCCCTCTGGAGAAGTCCATAATAGATTATTATTCGTATAAAAGCTAGGGAACAAACGTGGTCGTGGGAATTCACAGCGTCATTACATGAAAACGGCAGAATGGATCGAAAATTAATATTTGTAAGGGATCATTTCATTCCCCGGGGCTGTTCATCGGAAATTAACTCAGGTTAAAGACGGGGTATGTAGCGTGACTTACCCTGGGTATTTAGGATATTTCCTTCGGTTTCGCCTCAGGAAATATAACTTGACATCCAGGGTATCATGTATGTAACCTGAATAAGATTTACAATTCTGTAAAGATATTGTTTGAATATATACAACTTGCTCTCCGTACTAAGCAATCTACGCCCGGAAAAGCAACCAGACGAAAATTGATAATTTTGTTGAAGTTTACGCTCTTCAAGCGCAGATTGCATACAACTTGATGATCTGCGGTGGCAATATTCCATATTTATGTCAATGAAATTTAATGTCCTTATAAGTGCAACACGAAGACCTATGTAAAATGGGCATTCAAGAAAAACAATGACTTGAGTACTCTGGCACATGTTCACAGAAGCAGTCAAGATTATGGAAGAGGTCAACATTTAAACAGTTGATTTTGATTTGATTTAAACATATTTATTTGTTAAAGAATAAGCAATGGGATTGGACAAAAGTTTTATCAACATTATAAAAGTCTTCTCCCAATACAAGAATATGTTTAAGTATACAAATATAAATGACGGCATTACAATTATATAATAAATATAATACAAACATGAAAGATGTCTGAATAGAAAAAAATAATAGATTAAAGAGAAAAATATATAACATATTGACTGGAGTGAGTTTTAAATTCATTATATCAGTGTTGCAATTGATCAAAACGTTTTGTACGATTAATAAAGTTTTGTACACAAGAAAATATATAAATATTTTGGTCATTCGAAAGGTTTTCATCACCAGCCAATAGAAATTCAATACTTATAGTAAAATTATTTAGAGCGGCAAAGAGATTGTTTCTGCACTCGGTGAATAAATTACATTCCATAAAGAAATGAATGCAATCTTCAAAAGGATGCCCGCAATCACAAGATGGGTTGTTAACTATGTTTTTACGATAAAGATCCGCCTTTAAAGAACTGCACATGTGTCTTAATCTGGTATGAAGGATATTTAATTTTCTATCTCCAAATTTGAAATAATCAGGGGGTTTTGATAATTTCGGTTTTACTGTTCTTTTAAAGATATTAAGATTTCTAGAATTTCGTATTTCAGAACTTAATTGATTCCAGTCTTTTGCTGTAGAATAAAAGAATGATTTCTCTGAATTTGAAAGTCTTAATTGAGGAACAACAAAGTCATTGCTTTGGCGTAGATTATAATTCGACACGTTGTTCAACATCGGAGTCATCAAATCCGTCAAATAATTAGGCGCAAGATTATTCTTTATTGTGTAAAACATGTTTAAGCGTTTCATCCGTCTTCTAATTTCTAATGTCTCCCATCCCGTTTCATAGTATATGGACTCCCGACTGGCATATATTGGTAGACCGGTTACAATTCGCCCAGCTTCTAGTTGGAGCTTTTCTAAACTATCAACATCTTGTTGGCTACACCCATCCCAAACTTCTGACGCATATTCCATAATGGGGCGAATAAAGGATATATAAATTCGATCCAAATAATTTCTATTTAGAATATATTTAAGTTTCCTAAAAACTGCCATTTTTTTACCCACAGATTGAATAATATTTAATATGTGCGAGTGGAATTTTACCATTACTATCAAACGTAATACCCAAATGTTTATGCGATGATACAAATTCTACCGTTTGATTTTGAAATAATACATTAATGTCTTGTGGTATATCTCGATTCATAATTGAAAGCGCCTTTGTTTTCTGAGGGTTGAAATTTATAAGCCATGACTGAGACCATTCCGAAATTTTCTCAAGATCAATATTCATTATATCTTCGATAGTATGAGGGTGTTGGGAAGCATATGACAATGAAGTATCATCCGCAAAGAGTCTAGCGAAACTTAACAATTCATCAGCAATATCATTAACATATATCAGAAAAAGAAGAGGTCCAAGAACAGACCCTTGAGGTACACCTGCGTTCGTTTCTTTTAGAGGCGATTTTGAATTGCAAACAAACACACGTTGATTTCTACCAGATAGATAACTTTCAAACCATTTATAAAGATCACCAGTAATACCATATGCATTTAGTTTAGTTAAGAGGCCAGTGTGCAAAACACGATCAAACGCTTTTGAGACGTCGCAAAAGATCAGACACGACATTTTCTTTTCTTCCAGTGACATAATAATTCTATGATATATTTCTATTAGCTTGTGAACAGTAGAATGACCAGGAATAAAACCAGATTGGGACTTATATAATAACTCATGTGACATTAAGAAATTAAACAAATGCTTGAATACAATCCTTTCGAATACCTTGCCAACTGTTGATAACAATGATATGGGTCTATAATTTGTGACGATAGTTTTTCCCCCTTTTTAAACAACGGCATTACAGAAGCATTTTTCCATATCTTTGGAAATTCTGAATGAGTTAAGGACAGGTTAAAAAGTAAAGTTAAAGGACCAGCAATAGAATCTTTAGTCTTCTTCAACATTTGGTGACTAATTGCGTCGGGACCAGAGGCCTTACCTAATTTAAGAATTTCAAGAATGTCTTTGACTTCATTAGTTGTAATTTGAAAGACTAGTTCTTATGTCGAAATTAAACAGTTGAGATAGGTATTTGATGTTAAACCCAGGCAAGCCAAACCGGCTCATGTGAGCTTCTAGATAATAATTCGCCGTAGCATAAAAAAAGTAACTTGCCGCGGCGAGATAATCTTTTTTGGTAACTCGCCGTGGCACGATATTTACTCGCCGCGGCGAGATAACCCTTTTTGTTAACTCGCCGTGGCGAGATAATATCTCGCCGCGGCGAGATAATCTTTTTTTGTTAACTCGCCGCGGCCAGATAACCTTTTTTGTTAACTCGCCGTGGCGAGATAATAACTCGCCACGGCGAGATAGTAACTCGCCGTGGCGAGATAGTATCTCGCCGCGGCGAGATAATTTTTAATTTTTTTTTATGCATGTCCCTAATACGCGTCCGTAGTTTTGCTTTTCTTTTTAAATGTACCTTCAGTTGTAAGTTCATACATTTCTGTAGTTTGGCTTACATCATTAGTATTCAGTGCCCTGGCATGGAAATAAGTACCTGTAAATGAATAAAGGAAAACGAATAAAAGCCCTGTCCTTGATAAACTGGAGTTTTCTATGTGTCGTGTGCGTTTTTGTCACTACAAGTTATATTTATAGCATAAGCTTACGAGTTAGACAAATAAACTTTCGAACGCGAAGCGTGATAAAGTTTATTTGGATAACGAGTAGGCGGTGCTATAAATCATTTGTAACATGAACAAACCAATGAAAAATAAGTGGGCGGTGCATATTATAATGACTTGACTGACGCTAATCCAATCAGAAGAAAGGACAATTGTTAAAGGAGGTGTTATTTTTACACACAAAGAGTTTTACGACCATTGCTGCATTTCATCTTTTCCACACAGGATCATGGATGGTATTTATGAGCTATTTTGTTGGTAAATACATTCGATTGGCTTTTTAATGGGTTTAAATTTATAATTCGGAATTTATTTTATGTGCTTCATTTTGCCCAAATACTGTTTCCAACCTAATCAAATAATAAGTAAGTCTAAGGCACGGACCATTTGATTTG
>MJUU01069217.1:30186-41141 GCA_002080025.1 Modiolus philippinarum
TTTCTTATCCATTTGCCATTTGTAACGAATTTTGTAATATTGTATGTATATTTTCTCTTTGTCGTTGTAAAATTAGTTTATGTCAATAAAGTCTCGTCAATATATATTAAAAATTACAATGTCACAATATATCATCGTTAAAATTACCTGTTTTAACATTCACTTACCTGTGATCGTTGCATGAATGTATATTCTATGAAATATACATACGAAATATACAAGCAAGTATGACCTCCACGCAGATTGAATACATGTAATTGTTTTTTAATTAATGTTTGCATAAAAACATTACTTAAATGGACCATGAAAAAAATATAAGTAATTGTCAGAAGTGTAAATTTGAGATATATAATATATATTCTTATTATTTTTATCTTTATCTTGTGTATATGGAATGTGTATCTGCATGAGGCAGTCTTTTTGTTTGCACGTTTTGTGTTTGTTTATCAAGATTACGTTGTTATTTATTTTTATAATATCAGAAGTTTAAGGTAGTTCGATCCTAATAAAAATTTCAGACAGAATTTTTTTCTTTTAAGATATTTTGTAGGTCTTAACCTATGTATTCAAAAAATAAAATAAAAATGATATGTCACCGATCATCTTTTCCTGTTATCTGGCTTTGAAAATCAGGCCAAATTCAGTATTTTTCAGCAATATTTACAAAGAATATATAGGGAACTGTGATAACATGCTTATTGTTTATCTTTCATATAAAATAAATATCAGACAGATTTTTTTTATTTTTTGATATTTCAGAGATAAACACTTAAGCTATCTGTTGCGCTGAAAAAATCTATATGTCACCGTTCGATTAAGAGAGATATTTAATATAGTTTTCGAAATAGACAATATTTACGGGAAAAGGGAGCTAATTCGCGGGAAAGTGTATGTCAATCTATTATGACGTCACAGTGAATAGACCAATACAGCAATATTCCGGTTTGAAAATCAAGTCAATTCCGCATCCGACTCGTGTTTCGCAAATGCGCCAATCGAATGCGCCGTGTATTAGTGTCGAACTACCTTAAGAGCTCTTTTGCGCTCATTAATTTGTACAAGCTATGACTTTAAAATACCACTTACTTACTTACTTACTGGATGTTTAATTCATTGAAATTGGGGGCGGGGGGTATGGAAATCTTTCAGACTTTTGTCTATTTCTTGCAGGATCTAAGCAAAGTCTGTTTTTATATAGTAGTTGTACCATGCTAACTTTAATTAAACCTTAATTATTTATCTATTTATTATTCAAGGACGTCCGAGACCAGGAAGTAAATTTTGTTTCTCACAGAACACTCGGATGAAAATAATTGAGAATGTTAACAGTGAAAATGAATCTATGGAATTAATAAAATATATATTAAAGAATTATCAAGTGTACCTTTTCACATTTTTAAAGCTTTTAGTAGCTAGTAGTCAAGGAATCGTTTTCTTAGCGAATGAAATTGCATATAGTAACAGATTAAGACGGATGTTCTTCACTGGGCACAATGAATTATTACATACGGATCGGACATCTATCATAAGATAGTTCATTACCTGTTAACAGATAAACAAGTTCATTACCAGTCATGATAAGCAATTTCATTACCTATTACCTCCAGGAAAGAATGTTTTATCTCTTTATTGCATAGAGACCTATATTAATTTTTTTTTCATATTTAATTATCAGGAGTTAATGATATTTTATCTGCGCCAAAACCACAAAAATACAGATAAGATAGCATTACCTGAGATAATGCTATTTTATCTCATTTTTGTGGCTTTGGCGTGCCATACTTGTGTAAATCTACCGAAATTAGATGATAGTTTTTAAAATGGATTCGTAATTTTGTAGATCTAAGGTTTGATTTTAATTTAACTGGCGTAACAAAATGGACATCTATTCATCTATCTCTTTTTAAAGGAATTCCGTAAAAGTTGCAACAGTTATCAATTGAATATACTTGTATTTAAAAAATTCACTTTACTTTTACGTTTAAAAAAAGTGGCTGTCGTTTTTTTTCCAGAATATAAAATCTTTTATAATTGATCTGAATTATTTTTTGAATTTGTAGGTGAAACATTTGAATTTGTTGGAGGCGGACCTTTACTTATTTGGGGCGGAGCTAAGCCGTGCAAATATCGGTCTAACGATGTTGGATATTGCATGGCTTTTTTCGCTTGAATTCTATGGGCACACGTGACCTTTTATGCAATATCATCAAATGTTTCGGTTTAGATTATCGACGCTCGTC
Source organism: Modiolus philippinarum (assembly GCA_002080025.1). Lineage (NCBI taxonomy): Eukaryota > Metazoa > Mollusca > Bivalvia > Mytilida > Modiolidae > Modiolus > Modiolus philippinarum. Next base: position 32,427 of record MJUU01069217.1, read on the forward strand.
ATCTCTTATTTATTCTTTAAAAAGATCAAAGGAAAAAACTAAATTCATGTTAACATGTACATTCACTCCATATCCTTTCATTTTTTCTATTTTTCGATATATAGTGTACTTTATCTTGGGTATAGCGATACTATTTGTCGAACATTTGTAAGAATTTACTGTATTCTGATAATGCCACTGAGTTTCACCAAGCAAGTCGCGAAACAATAATATAAAGTTGTTTATTCTTTCGTTAAATACCCTCATCCCCACCCTCACACACACACACACAAAAGAGACTTTATCTTTGGTAATAACATGCGTTACACATCCTCTTGAGAGCGCAGAGCCTATATTTGTGGAGCCCGGAGCCCAGTGAGTGTAAATCGGAGCATTTTAGTGTCGTTTCCCTGAGTCATAGTGTTTGAGTCAGCAGCTTTTGTGTTTGAGCCCGAATATGTATGATTTTTATAAAAGCTGTCAGGGTGACAATCCAAAAATTGTCATAGTGTGGCTGAGAAACAACGACATTTTCTTGGAAAAAAATATCAATTTTCTTGGAACTGTTCGACCCTTTGGCATGAATGTTAAGAAACAGTCTATTTTATAATTGTATTTCTATATTTGAAATTACACTTTTGCCGCAGAGTACAGATTAACAATGTTTTATTTTTGTCTTTGTTTTTTTTTTGTTGTTGTTTTTGGTATTATTCAGGACTGAGCATAATTTTACATGTAATTTCTGTAACACGTCAGTAATTTGGTAGTTTACTCTGGTATCCATAACATCTTTTTTTTTCGATTTTCTGCCCGGTTGTCATTAGAAGAAAGTCGTTCTTGCCGAATCGTTGGGAACTCTGCTTTCTATTCCTTTTCGATTTTTATTTGTGTTTAATGTACATATTTGGTGCTATTCGTTAATTGAAGCCTACCATACCATTTTTACTTTGATATACTAGTATTTTATATACTAAAATATATATAACCCTTTCTTGAAGCCCTCCTTAGTAATTTATTAATTTATTAATATATTTATAATTCAGGCAAATTCTGATTGAGCCATTAAGCACCGTCCTTTGGTGCCTTTTGCAGACGAGTTACCTCTTATTGCTATCTCGCCTGCATTAGGCACGAGGATGGCAACCTAGGCTTACAGCCTACAAATACGCTTACCTAATGTATATTACGTTAATCGAAAATATTTTTATAAGTCATAAGGAAGACAGAGACATATAAAACAGGTTAATAATTATCATCATAATATTGATAAATGCATATTTATCAATTTGCAGAAATCCGCCATGGTTGCACCTGAGTGCACTCATCATTATATTTTATTGATTTATGCATGAGCGTATATATAGTTATTTTAAATTGTATTCTGTTTTACTTTGTTTATTTATATGTATTTTTGTGTTATGCCCCTCGTGGGCCCATTCTAATGGACAATAAAACATTCATCATCATCTTCTTCTTCTATAATAATTTGTAATTAGAGGACAGCCTATAAGTTGTAATAACTTGGTGTATAATTCCTTTTGCTTTGTTCTGAAATAAAATAATACTAAAATTAAGGAAAACAAAGCAAAGCCGTTGCAAATGAATTTAAAAATCTTACCAAACGACAAAGAAAATATTAAATATATCCACATATTAAGGCATTGACAAATTGCGTTCTATGCTCTCAAACTTTGCCAGCAATTATATCCTAAATGAAGATCAACTAATTTGTTTATATTTCAGAACCTTACAAAGAAATTACCATTTCGATTTCCTTTTTATTTACATTTGAAAAAAATCATTATTCACTAATTTACATTCGGCTTAACTAAATTTTTATAACTATTTACAAATAAAAAGGGGCGTAAGTTTCATATGTTAATGATTTTGAAAACCAAATACAAATAACAGTAGCTGAACTTGAATGAATCGTTTTGTGACAAAATTTAGGTCAAGTACGAAAAGAAAATTAAAGATACATAAACGTCTGAAAATGAGCCCAGTCGTGTAAGAACTACAAGTTTGAATCGGAAAACCTTGGGCGTGCCCCATCGTCAGATCCCAGGGGTTTCGACGGTTTTAACTTTTTTTGAAAAAAAAATCGTTTAGAATTGTAGCACAAAACTCTAAAAATTGCCTGAAACCCGGGATCACATTTGACACCCTCTTTTGGTTGTAGAATGTTTATTATTTCACCAATCTCTGCCTTCCTTCTGTACCAAGGAACATTCTATTACAATTTCATAAGGATTGATCTACTAGAACTTAAGTTATCGCATGGAAATGAATTGTCTACAGACCCCGACGACACCGATTACGACGCCGACGACGACGCCGCCAGCATCATACCAATCTACGACCTCAAAATTCTTTGCGTTCGTATAAAGATTAGATATTCCGAATAAAATTGGCTATCGGGTAAGCACAAAAGTACTGACTACTGGGCTGGTGAATTCAGTCAAGATGAGTCAGTCAACTATAGCTAGCAGAGGCATAATCCAAGTGGTAGCAAATAACTTAAACCGAACCCAAAGACTATTGTAACCAATTTCTGTTCTAATTTTCATAGTGGTTTAGATGAGAAGAACTATGGATGGAAAGTTAATGACGGACGGCCATTTACATAAAAGCTAGAAAATTGTTGGTATGTGATGTTTATGGATTTTAAAAATGGTTCAAGTTTGTATTTTTCAAGTTGGTACCTTAATTAGGAATTTATGTCACAAAGGCATTAAAAGTGAACGAGACGAAAGACAAAATGGTTTAAAAACAGAAATATTCAAAGCTCTTAAATATTTGGTTTATATGAAAGAAATATAAATTGTATGGGATAAGCAAATGAGAAGTTTACAGTTTGTACAGTGTTGAACTTTGATAATTTAAAAAATAATCGTCATTCTAACATGGCGCCTGTTAATCGTCAACCAGTATAATACTCGATAACCAAATATTTCGCACATGCGCAAATGGTGTCGGAATATGAGTAAACAGAATGAAAAACAACAATGTTTTTAATTTTGTTCATCTTAGTTTATGAAGGAAATAAAGGTTATGAACAGTTTTTAACTAAATCATGTCATTTAGTAAATGTGTAATGTTTTGATACAGACAACAATGGAGGCGAGAAATTGGCCTTCTCTTAGGTGGCTTCATAATGGAATATTCCATTTTCTGTCATATTAGAATCGAAAATTCATGACAAGTATATGGTTATTGTCATTTAACCATGGGCTTGGCCTTAAATTTAACCACTCGCTAACGCTAAATTCGAATATAAAGGCCCAGCCCATGGTTAAATTTCCAATAACCATATACCGGTCATGAACTATAATTTCTTAAATATTTTGTTGGATTTGCGTTGGTTTTGTAGCTTCTAATAATATGTTTTCGTGGGTTTTATAGCTACGCATTGAAATTCTTAAAGTGATTCGAAGCTAATTTAAATAACAAAATACCGAAGTTACTGTGAATTTAGTTTCTGCATATGCGCATTTCGACAACTTATATCTAAGGGATTTTTGAAATTGGCGATTTCTTTACAAATTATGTTGTATCGATTTTGAACCAGTTACAGCATATTAGAATTTAAGCTCTAGACCTTCTTAAATTTTTCTTAGAGTACAGTAGTTTCTGATATATTTTTGCAGTTCTTCAGAATACAATAGCGCCTTTAGACCAATCCAATTTTGAGACTTGGTCTTTTCTAGTCCAAATTTGTTGAGCATGACTGCAGCCGCATATGTCATATTTGTTATATTTTTCATTCCTGACATTAAAATTTTACTTAATATCTATACAAACAAAATGTAACATCGTTTCAGATGTTCTTTACATATACTTTATTTATTACAGTCAGACAAATATCCCTTCCCTATAGCAAAGGTACTGTAGTCAAATCATTCCTGCACGCCTAGGTATCTTGAAGGTCTTAACCGATCCGGATGGTAGTCGATTTAGTATGGAAACTCTTAGAATGTCATGAAATTTAGATCAACATTATTGAGTAAAAATTACTAATTACAGCAAACATTCGCATTATTACGTTTAGTCTTCAGTTGAAATATTGCCACATATGTCATTTTTGAAAATCTGAATTTGTCAAATATAATGTATCGCTATTTTTCCCATCATATTTTATGAATGTCTTCGTTATTTGATTTTGGGAAACACCTTTCAATGACAAAACATTCTTAGTTTTTCGTAATATGGTCAGATTGTGTTATGTCTTACTCGGTAAACCAACGAATAACAAGGAGCAAATCGGTAGGGAAATGTTATCAATTTTTGGTAAAAATAGGAATAATTTATAAATTTTTGTGTCTCTTGGGATTTTCAGGATTTTTTCAGTACACTTAGGAGACGACCATTTGATTTTCAAGGGGGGGGGGGGCTTGAGAGATTTTGTAAGTAGATACATGTAATTTAATCTTGGTTTCAGTTGGTTTCAGTGAAAACAAATATTCTTATCCTATTTGTCGTGAATATAAATAATTTAATTTTGATTTGAAGATAGGGACATTTGGTGAGAATAATTAATTTCTTCGAGATGTTTCGTGAAAATAAATAAATTTTCTGAGCAAAATCGTTAAAGCCTCCCCCTGAAAATCAAATGGTCGTCCCCTTAGAATGAATGATGTATGAAGCTCACATTGATGTTCACATCCGGTATAGTTAAGCTGACATTTATAAATATGTCAAAACTGTGAGAATTTTTAAAAATTTTCTTTTTAACAACATGAAAGAGGCTTGTTTAGGGTATATTGGGAAAAGGGATATTTACGACTTTTGTTAATTGGATATGGGATATTTGAGACAAAAAGTACTAGGATATGGGATATTTTGACTATGGAAAACGGGATATTCCAATAATTAATGTTATATCTTCAATTTTCAAAGGGATATTTTAGTTCAGACTTACTGGAATATGGGATATTGGGACCCCCCTTAAAAAGCCTCGTGAAAGCAGCTCATCTCACGTTAAAGTCGGACAAATTTCTGCCCCCTTTTAGTTGGAAGAAGAAAATTTTTAGTTGTGCAAGAAACGAATCTGTATAGACTAATCAATGTAGCAGTGAACTCCATGCACCTCCTTACAACAGTGCAATACGTCGGTTAGACACCCTTTCTTTCCGGAATGACGTAACATCTTTCAATGGACAATATTTTTTGATAGACAATATTTTTGTCTAATTTGAAGGCCGTGTTTTCCAACAAACAATCGGGATTCCCATGCGCGCCACTTTTAGCTGATCCTTTTCTGATCTTTTCTTATCTCGTATCACGGAGGCCAAGTTTTTTTCAAGGGCTAACGCAGAAAAAACAAAAACATTAATCCCAGGCCATTAATTTCAGCTTCCGCTACATATTTTAAAAGATTTTGAGATTAAATTCACAGTAACTTCGGTATTTGTTATTCAAGAAAATCTTGAAATCTTGAAATCTCAGAAAGGCTACCGTTCACACCTACAATATTTGAATCGATCGCGATCGATTCCAATCGGTTTTAGCTGTTCATACTATTAAGATCGATTGCGATCGATAAAAAGAGGTGGTGTAAAAAGACCGATTCAAATAGAAACGACTATGGCGTTGATGTGAACAAAAATGATCGATTATGATCGATTTAAGTGCTTTTTTTTAATAAGACCGTGTTCACATTAGAACAATATGCGATCGATCCAAATTAAGATCGATTCTTTTAAAACCAGTTTATTTTCACATTTAAAACAACTGAATCGATTGCGATCGATCTCAGTCAGGTTTGACATTCTCATTAGAACCAATAACGATCGATCGTATGCTTATTCAAAGCACTTGAATCGATCGCTATCGATCCTTGCTGCTCACACCAACACCTTGGACTGTGTTTACACTTGGGTTGAGAAGAATCGATTCATATTAAATCGATCTATTTATAAACCGTTTCGGTTTACATCATACAAGGTGAAATCGATTGCAATCGATTTATTTTAAATTACTGCGTTTACACTTAAAGTGTAAACCGATACGATGTAAACAAATAATTATTTTTAGAATGCATTTTTGCACATTTGTCCGCAATAATCACATTGACTCCTTTAATTTTGGTGCGAAAACGTGTTGTTACATTCTCTACATAATTATGCAGTTCAATAATGTATGATTTTCCAGTTACTTCTTATGTCACGGATAATGGAAAGGGACAATGAGAAGAACCAACACGTTAGGAACAACAACTTCACTTGCTACAATATCAAAACCCTTGTTGAAATTTTGCGCCATACATGCGTACTTATCCTTTACGTAATTAAAACCGATTGCATTCAATTTAAAGAGTTTACATCAGAAACTAGAAAACACGAGGGGACTTTATAAACATAAGTGGATGATATAAATCGGATAATGGTTTTTATGAAATAAAAACGATACGCTAGGCTATGGAATAGCCTTGGATAGAAAATTGCGTGTTTGATTGACAAGGGTGTGGTGGCTCATGATGTATTAATTTTGTATACTCAAATCAATACTTGAAGTAAGCCTTTCTCGGTACTTCTTTGTAATTTCTTCTATTGGTCTGCACATGTGATAAAACAGTCAGTGATTCGATCAAAACTCTATTTTTTTACAACAGCAACTTAAAGTAGTTTCGTGCTTTTGTTTTTGTTTTTTTTTTTTTTGTTTTTTTTTTGTTTTTTGTTTTGTTTTTTTTTTTCATTTTGTTTTTGCATTCTCCTAGGGTAGCTCTTTATTCTTCCGCAAAAAACGCAACTCTATCTCTTTCCACCTTTCGCTCTCCATTGCCTAACTACCCGGGCCTAATTATCTCCACAAACTACAATCACGCTTTGTTTAACACAATTATAGTATTTGTATATTATTGATTATTGCACAATACCTCATCTTTATTTATTAACTTCTGGTTTTAAATTTATACATTACTGTTCTTATTCTTTTTATCATATCTATATTTATTCTTTTTATCATATCTATATTTATAAATCTGGCTAAGCGAAATTGCAATACCAATCCCATCATCCTCTACAAACCTGTTCCCAGTACCACCTATAGTAAATGTTTATAATACTTTTCAAGTTCCACAAGGAAACAGAAAAATTAAACCCCGCCCCGTTTTATCAGGACGAAACTGGGCGCCATTTTGATTTTCGAGAATCTGAAATTCCTATTGGTCAATAGTCTTCTGTGCATGCGTTCTCCTCTCTGCGCAAGCATACTCCTCACTTCACCCCAAGAACTATCTATATAGCTAGGCTATTCCATAGTCTAGCTAACTAGGCTATTCCATAGCCTAGCTAAATAGATCGGTTTATTTTGAATCTATCTATTAAACACTACCTCCTGAACTGGACTATTTTTGAATCGATTGCGATCGATTTAAAGTGTTTACATTAGGATGAAATCGATGCTTTTTGAATCGATCTCATCGATCTTTTTCGTCTAGTGAAAACACAGCCTTAGTCGTCTCTATTTAAATCGATCTTTTTAGACAGCCTCTTTCAATTGGACCAAATAAGATCGATCGCAATCGATCTTTTTAATATATAGTGTGAACAGCTAAAACGGATTGGAATCGATCGCGATCGATTCAAATATTGTACGTTTGAACAGGGTCTTGAAGACTTGAAATCTCAGAAATGCTACCTAGTTTGTAACTTAAGGGAATTTTACTTTCCCCGTGAAGATAAGTATTTGATCTGAATGACGTGAATTTTTTTTATACATTTTCAAAGAAAATTTGCCCAGTTCAATCGACGCAAATGTATGGAAAGCGCGAACCACAAAAAAATAAAGGAAAACTCAATTTAACTTACTAAAACTTAGTTTTTCTAAGCTTAAATTCAATTTAAGTTACTAAATTCGAATTAACGCTTCTTAAAATGAGTTTAAGTAATTTTTGTTGTTCCCGTGTTGTTAATACAAGTTAAAACACAGAAAATGTATTAACAGAACTTATTGTCTTCTGTGTAGAGGTTTTTGTAAACGCTGATTGGTTCATACAATTCTTACAAACTATAGCTAAATAGAGCTAACTTTGTGAGTTAGGCTAACATTGTGAGTTAGGCTACAAGTAGAAATCTATTATACGTTGCGGCTTCGCCTTACCGTATAATAGATTTCTACTTGCAGCCTAACTCACGATGTTAGCTCTTTAGCCGATGATAATATATAATGGTAGTTGCTTAATTAAGGTCTACCCGAGAACCTTCTCGGTAGACCTTATAGTATTTCTTCTGATTATTATTATTTTTTTTTTCCGCCAACTTTTAAACTCTTCGGCCCAAAACTGTACGCGACATGTCGAATTGAGCTTTCGCACAAAATATCGGGCAGACATAAACTTTTCGCAGTCGAGGGCCACATTCGGAATTTTGTTCCGTTACGGAGTTCTTACCCTTTTCACTAAATACCTTGTGATCACTTAAACTCGAAAACCGTAAAAGATAGCTGATGAAGTGTAATGGGGAAAATGTTCGTAAGGTCATGACGGAACTTCATTACATTTGGTCCGAAACCGTGCGGTATACTTTTTTGGGAGTTATTGCCCTTTGAAGATTTTCAATTTCCGTCATCGCTCAAAACTTCTAAACGGTTAGTCGTAGAGACATGGGACCTTCACCATTATTCTTAGTTGATATAAGTTACATCTAAAAAGGTCAAGGTCAAAGGTCATCGGTGACTTTGACCTTTGACCTTACCCCTTGTTATCGCTTAAACTCAAAAACCGTAATAGACGGCTGA
>MJUU01069223.1:0-15974 GCA_002080025.1 Modiolus philippinarum
CAATTGTACAGAGAACAGAATGATTTATAGCACAACTTATGGTAGTTAACATACAGATTATATTATGACAATATATCGGATCTTAATTTCCAAGCAGCTTTCAAATATAAACATATTTTTTTTGTAAGACCTCTTGACTTTGCCTGTAATAAATACGATAGTTTTTTGGTATTTGGCCATGAACAGTAATAGTTTGGTAAAAAATGAATCCTTAGTGTTCTATACATAGGACATACCAATACAAAATGAAACTCATTTTCTATACAATTCATATTACAACACGTACATATACGTTCTTCTCTTGGAATATTGTTATACCTTCCAACTTCAACATTTAATTTAAGAGTGCCACTTCGTAACTTAGTTATTAATTGTACATCAAAACCAAAATCTAAATATTTTTCATAACATAATTCAGATTTAAAAGATCTATATACCTGTAGTTTCTCACATTCTTGTAAAATAGAACACCAATTTTGAAAATATTGGTCATTTATACGACTCTTTATAAAAAACAAAGATACAGTAGTATGTTCCTGTTCAAACCAAACATAGTTTAATCCAAGGCTAAAAAGAAGGTCACGCACACAAGATACCCAATTTTTCCTGCCATTATTGGCATCATTAAAAAGCAATTTATAAATATCATATACAATATTAGGTTTGTTTATAATTATATGAAACCAATACTTAATAATTCTATGTTTTCGTAACACATACATAGGTAACATACCAAGTTCACCGCCTAAAAAAGGGGACGGCGAATTTTTGACCAACTTTAAGAATTGATCGGCAATATTTGTTCCAGTTTTAACACGTGAACAGACACTTTGATATACTGCTTTGATAACAGATATAAATTTTGTACTAATTCTAGTTTTTAAAAGTTTATACCACAATATTCTCCTATTAACACGATCGAACGCCTTACTAAAATCGACGAAAGCGCAGTAAAGTTTCTGTTTATTTTGTAAGACATTTGTTATCAAACCATGCAAAATAAACACGGCATCTACAGTAGATTTCCCAGGTCTAAATCCAAATTGATTGTCAATAAGTTTCTCATTATCTTCAGCCCATGAAAGTAAGCGGGTAGTAAGTATTGATGTAAAAACTTTTGAAATCACGCTAACTAATGTTATTGGCCGATAATTATTCGGATTAGTCATATCACCACTTTTCGCACTGGAACGATAATACCTTCCGTCCAATATTCAGGGAAAATACCATTGTCGAACATAAAGTTAAATAGAATTTTTAAAACTGGAGCGAAAAATATCGGATCAGCTAACAACATTTCTCCTACTATTTCGTCATTTCCCGCACTCTTACCGGATTTCAAGTCGCGAATAGCTTTAACTATTTCATTTTCGGTTATTTCGTCGTCCAAACATTCAATTATAATGTCTTCACTTAGATAATTGTTAATCAAGTTCATCACATTTTCACATAATTCCGGTGGCTCGGCACCAAGTACTTGTTCAAAATGATGTAGCAAATCTTCATCATCGGCTAGACACTTCGACTTGTTGTGCTTTTTCACAGCTGACCAAAATTTACGTGGTTCAGTTTTTGCAATACGACAAAGTTCAATACCCTTTTCCGTTTTAAACCTGTCTTTGGCTTTACGTTTACACTTGTTATAGTGACTACGTGCTTTGACAAAAAGCGTACGATTATTGTCAGTTGGGAAACGTTGATAATGGTTACGAGCTTCATTAAAAAGCTTTTGCTCTCGTAAACAGTCATTACTAAACCAGTCACTTTTACGTTGATTATTTAAAGATGTACAATTTGGCCTCGGATCGAACGTCTTTCCAAATACTTCGAAAGCGCATTCATATATTAAAGAACACAATTGCTTTACAGAGTCATTTAGGTTTTCTGAATTCGTAATCTGATCTACAAGTGTTATAATATGTCTCTCTTACTGTACAAAATATCTAAGTATTCTTGGTTTTTACTAGGATCCCATTTAATATAAGTTCGAGATTTCAACGATTCACTAGGTTGTATATTTTTTGAAATTCGAACCTGGAATGTTAGTGGTGCATGGTCTGAAAATTCATTATGATCCAATACATTGAAATCAGTAATAATATCAAAATTATCAGGACACAAAAGCAAATAGTCACTTACACTTTGACCTTTCGAAGTACAGAATGTATATTTACCATCAGTATCACTACCATTAGCAATTATAAGTCCGGTATTATGACACATTTGTATGAGTTTACGACCAAATCTATTCACGGTTTTGTCCATCGAGTTTCTTATAGGAATTTGAGGGGTTTGACCGGGCAAGAAACCTTGAACATACCTATCTAAATTATCATCTTCTAAAAAATCATTTAAAATACCAGTACGACTATTCATATCGCCACATACCAACACAGTTCCTCTGTGTTTATATTCTAAAATTATACTCTCTATTTCATCATGAAAATCTTTTTCACAAATATTGTAACACCTTGATTTCTCATGTGGTACATATGAAAAACAAAAATATATGTCAGATTGTTCATTAAAAAATATTTTATCTAGCTTAATTAAGACAATACCATAGTCAAAAAGCTTTTCAACAGATATACCTTTTATAATGTCATTTTTACAATAAACAATTAAACCACCTTCAGTTCGTGTACCAATATTCTTTTTTCTATTTACACAAGTGACTAGGGAAACCCCATTTATTTCAATAGTGTCAGGGTCATTTAACCATGTTTCACTAAAAAGAAGAATGTCATAGCTATTTATTATACTTATAAAGTCATTTTCATCGTAACATGACAGAAGACCGTTAATGTTCCAAAAAAGACAGTTTAAGTCCCTAATCTGCTCCCTGTGTGGCCCCTATGACTTCACATATTCTTTGCCTCCAACGAATATTTTATCCTTCACAAAGTAGGCTTTAACATCTCGGTCGCGCAATTCCTTCAAGACATATGTTTTTGTATGTGTAATGCCAGATTACAGCTATGTTCATGGATTGAAATCGTGATACTGTTATAAACAAGATGTGTTTGTGAACTACATATGCCCCCAGGACCACTTGTGTTGGTTTAATAAATTTGAAAAATGGAATCTTAATATTTTGGATAGAGTTATCATTCTGTGATTCAATAAATATGAAATTGAATCTGAGACCTTACCTAATTTTTTTTTTTTGGGGGGGGGAATAAGAAATATTCCTCTTGACTAAATCTATATATTTGCCTATTATGATAAGCCTATCTTTAATAGTTCAAAAGTTATAGCTAAGGTTTAAGTTTTGGACGCACGGACAGACAGACAGACAGACAGACAGACATACAGGACAAAATCTATCTAGGGGCATAAAAATGACTTTGATATTGATAATATCTATCCTGTAATTGCATCGTACCCTTTTCAACAACCAATTGAATAACACTTTATTTCCATTAGTTTGAGAATATACAACACAAACCTAGTTAAAGCAATTCCGTTGTGCATTTCAGATTTTATCATTGTATCAGCAATCAGCCAGATCGACTTTCACTGCTTTTTAATACACGTTCTCTTTCAATAGCAGATTTATGTCCTTTTATTTTACTTAACAAAAACTGAATGATTATGGCACTCAATATTGTAATGAGATATAACTTTTGTTTTGCGTTTGATTTCTGGAAATGTCTTTGTTTCAGATATTAATGTATACAAAAAAATTTGCACCACATGTGGATTCGAGTACAGGTATCAAGAGTGGATAGATGGTGTACATAATTATAATAACATGCTTTTTCTTGGTTTTGATGCATGTCATTTAATCAGGGCCGGATTAAAGGTAAGCAGATTGATCCATTGAGGTGACACTTAATACATTATTCTGCATAAAAGAAATGTTTTTTTCTAACATATGCGGGTAAAATTTAACGACTGGCTTTCGTATTATTAATACATGAAACACGGACAATCAAAGATTGCGATCCCCCGCTCCCCCTTTTTGGACCCCCTCCCCTTGTAAAAAAAAGAAGAAGAAGTGTTTTTGAAACTAAATTTCTGTTGAAACAATCATTGTTACTGTAAAACACCAACGAGATATGGTTGATAGGTAGAATTAAAAAAGTAGAGGTTTCTCAGAATTTTAGGAAGTTATAAAATTTTTGCAACCTGGCTGTTGAAAATCATCCTTTTTACTGAAAGGAATTGAAAAAGATATGGGTGTTGGGTAGAATTCAAAAAAAAAATAACGTTTCTTTTAGAGTTTCAGGAAATTTTCCAGACTTATAATCAAAGATTTTTGCAATTTGACTATTGAAAATGATCACTGAAACTATAAGGCATCAAAAAGATATGGTTTCTAGGTAAAATTCCAAAAAGTAATTAGTCTTTGAGAGTTTCAGAAAATTTACCAAAATTAGAATCAGTTTTTTTGCACTCTCTTTATTGAAAATGTTCTTCACTACTGTAAGAAATTGAAAAAAAATATTGTTACTAGGTAGAGTTCCAAAAAATAGTAGTTCCTTGAAAGTTTTAGGAAATTTACCAAAATTAGAATCAAAGATTTTTGCAATCTTACTATTAAAAATCATCATTGAAACTATAAGGCATCAGAAAAGATATGGTTGCTAGGTAAAATTCCAAAAAGTAATTGGTCTTTGAGAGTTTCAGGAAATTTACCAAAATTAGAATCAAAGATTCTTGCAACATGACAGTTGAAAATCATCATTATAACTCTAAATAATTGAAAAAGATATGCTTGCTATGTAGAATTTCAAAAAAAATAATGGTCGTTTGAGAGTTAGAATGGATTCAAAGAGCAACTCAAATAATTCCTCATGAAAATTTAAACCACAAAATCAAAATTATACGTAGATTTCCAGTCGTTCTGATGAGTACTGATTGTTTTACATTTTTTTTTGGCCCCTTAAGGGCATGCTCCCAGGGGTCGTATATCCTCAGTAAATGAGATGCATATAATGGAACTTGCATACAAAGTTTTAGCTTCCAAACATGAATACTAAAGAAGATTTCGCTTATTTCTGGACATCTCGAAATACAATTTCGCTAATTGTTCCGCCCTGAGGGCAAATTTAAAAATTTCGAAACATTCGGCAGACAAATTTTATAGTGTTACTTAACCCTTATTACAAGGTTTTTGCAATTTAATGTGTAAGAAGAGTTCCAGCTGAATCGATTCTTTTATTTTTTGGACCCCCTAGAGGCTATATATGCCCTGAGGGGTCATACCAAAATTCCGCCACCCTCTGTGAAGTTGCTACATAATTGAACCATAACCACCTTATATGTGAGTCGAGTCCTGTGTTTCAACTTTCTAGCCCAACCGGTCTTAGAGATTTCTTCAATTATTGGATATCGCAAAAATTCGTTTTCGCCCATAATTTGCCCCTAGGGCTTGATCTAAATTCTTATCCACAGTGCACTACTTCAGATCACACTCTAGTATGGTGCCAAGTTTCAAACTTGTATCTCCTTTAGTTCCAGGGCTATCGAGGAGCATCACAAACGTACGCACATACGTATATATAGACGGACTGCATTGCATACCCCCCCCCGCTTTCGCTAAGCGGGGGATAGATAATAAAGGGAACTTAACATGCTCTGCTAACGACCAAACTCTACTTTCAGACATCATTCCACCACATACACTCCTAGACTAACATGCCTTTTGATGAACAACTTAACAAGAACATTTGGATGAGCAGTCTCACAACAATTTGTCCTTTCTGAATCAACACTAACCTCCATATTTCCATAACCACCTAATACAAACATGACCTATGTCTAAGCCAACTTCATTGACCTGTGCTAATTCGTTTTGGTTCACACCCACCACTATAATGCATGACCCCTGCGAAAAATCTATTCTTATGGATAAAATTGTAAATAAAAAAGTGCCTGATTATTTACAAATAGAAAATGATTTCGACAATTCCTACTGTCTATAGTCTCAATTACGGTCTCATTCCAACACTGTCTTGTAACCTGTACTGCAATTTTGGTTGGGTTATAATACGATGGCGGAACATTCAGGCCAAATATTTGTTTTCCGTTTTCACGTAATAGACCTTGCTTTGCATGACGTTAAGTTTATGAACAGAAATCAAATATAATGGGGCGAAGTTCACACATAAATTTGCATTTTTTTGTCCAAACAGGAGTTCGAAATGCTTTGAAAAATCAAATCGGAATGTTTGATTGAATTTTACGTCGAGTTGATCCGCTTTACCAAACAAAACTGGATGTTTATAGCCTATTTTTGTACCAAACATTTTGATCACTATAATTTTATATGGTTTCTGTACATTAACATAATTTTACGCAAAACGAGTTCAATTTAGTGAAAAGGGTAAAAAATGAGGTGTCTACCTCTTTCAAACTGACTGAAAGTGAAATTGGAATATGGAGCAAGTGTAGACATCATATAATCAAAATAGTGATACACATGCAGATAAGACCATCTGCACGATACAATCCTGGGATCCAATACAGACTCACCGAGTCCCTAACTTTAAAGTATCAAAATTGATTATAGTAACTTCACAAATGCACTAAATGGCTTACATATTCCGCTCTTTTCGTTACAGAATCACGTAGCAATCAGCCGGACTATTGGCATGTTAACAGATACCCTTGGTGAAGATTTACCAACAAATGACATCAAAAATGCATATCTTTTGTTCGAATGCCTTACTGATCATAGTTATTCTTTCAATTGTGTTCTGTGTGGGTATTATCCAACCACAATTATAATGGATGGTGTGCGTAAAACATGTTTTCGCTTCCCTAGTAAGTATATATGTATTCATTTCTTTGTTTATATTGATGCGTTGATTGACAAAGTAGGCGTAGCATGAGATACGTTGCTTATATTTTTTATGTTTGAACAGTAGCTAACACTGTAAGTATTTGCCTCTCGAAATCAAAGACAAGTCGTATTACCTTCATTGTGTATGAATTATATACAGAATAATGGAAGATTTGTTTTTGATACGAAAAATATTATCTACAATAATGGACGAGCCGACTTGTGGGAGAGTCTATTATTGGAGACAATATCTGAAGTATCAGAAACAAAATTTCTGTTTTTTTTATCGGAAATTTGATGCAACAAATTCTTGATTTCAATAAATCGGGAAATTGACAATTTATTGATTAGTGAAAGAATTTGTACGATCCTAACGGTTTTTGAAGATGTATATTTCTTTGTTTACCCTGATGCGAAGATTGACAAAGTAGGCGTGGCCAAATTTGCCTCGCGAGATCATAAAAAACTCATACAAATTGTCGATAAACACAATATTTGGATGTCTCCTTTCACATTAGATGATTCTGTGTTTTGTTTTAACACATAAGCGGATAAAAGATATACAAGTCACAAACTGTGATTGGGGACAAATCTATTGAATCGGTCCTAGCATGTCACAATCTGCATGACCGGTAATTTTGTAAGAAACCGACAGGCTTTTTGCAGCCTCGGTTTTTACCACCTGGCCTTAAAGACCTCAAAGACCATGTAAGCTTTTGACATCACTTTGCGTCCGTCTTCAGCCGTTTGTCGTCCTTCAATTCGTCCGTTAACAAGTTCAAAGATCTTCTCTGAAAACCCTGGCCCAATTCCGTTCGTTCTTCCGTTTGTTCGTCTTTCTACAAGTATTCTATAAAAGTTTTCTTCGCTTTTATTGATGGGAATTATTACTCAATATTCAAGTCTTAAATCTGACAATGACGAGTTATTTCGTCCAAGAACTGTTGTGCTACTACTTCCTGCTTTTCGATAATATGCCACTATGTGCACGAAAATTTAAAATGTAGCACAATTGTTGTTAGGAACACTTTTCAATTAAGTGGGATTCTCCTACTGAAAGCAGTTTATCTAGTTGAATAGCGTATTAGCCAAGAATCCGAGGACGAGGATGAGAAGGAGCATTCACGTCGACTTATTCACACGAACATACTGAATTTTTGTCACTTCAATTAAGTTATTTTTTCATTTGTTTTCCAGTGTCAGACATTCGCGTGCCTTCAAATATGGACGATATATCCGATACAGTGAATGTGCCAGCATTCTGGCAAAGCATTGAAAAGACAATTCTTAGGATGGGCGTCAAAAAAGGTATGTTTTATATCAGTGTTCACATTAGCATTAAATGCAATATATCTGTTCCAGACCATACGCGTATTTGAATTTTTCATCAAATTTTACCATAGCTATGAAATTTGCAAGCCTAATAGGTAAATCAACCCAAGGCATATAACCATTGAGGGTCATTATTTTTCATTGCTTGCAACTTTCAACAAAGCCAATAAGTTTGAGTCATATTTGACATATTTCCCACAGCAACTGATTTGTTAGTTATAGTAACCAAATTATTTTGGCCATTATTTTTCTGCCTGTTTAGGTGACAAAACGGTCATCAGCCTTAATTGGAAGGATCTTTGAATATATTTCTTTATGCAATTCAATCATTTACTTTTTATTTTTTTCGCTTTGAAATTTAAATATCCATTTCCCTCAAAATTAATAATCACGCTTCACGCAGAATCTACACGGGACTAATATAATCATATAACTACAAGTTAATTGATCCAGTATCCAAGGAAATACAAAAGTTCTATAAGCCTATAAATGACTTTAGTGCATTTTTTACTTTAATCGGATGAAATCACGACTGCACTGAACTGCGATTTACTTTCATTTTCGCCCGAGTGCAATCATTTACATACATAATTTAATCTGAAAGAAAATTACGACCACCAGTGCTTATGGTGATTAAGAAAATTTATCATATGTTTAGTAATAAATACAGACGTTTTGAATATGTGATACAGTGCATGACTTTCATTCCATATTCACACTTTGACGTCATACCCTTTATCGCATACCCTTTATCGCATGGCTTACCCTTTATCGCATGGCTAGCCCTGTATCATACCCTTTTTTCAAAAACTTTTCTTTTTCAATTTCGACTTATTTTTTTTTTTAAATTTGGGGTCAAAAGAATTTGGGGGTATTTTTTTTTTTGGGGGGGGGCAAACAAATTTTGGGGGTAAACAATTTTTTGGTATGTAACAAAAATTTTCTGGGGTGATTTTTTGTTTTGTTTTTGAGGATCAATTTAAAAAAAATAGCAAAACTTTTCCCTTTACATGTTAGATTTTATTCCAACCACCAAACGTACTTTCCGCCTAATTTGAAATTTTCTTCTTCAAAATACATGCATTTTCTTTTACCAATTTCAATTTTTGGCAGTATTTTTGGGATTAAAAGTAGTCCTCTGTTTAAATATATGATAAACTGTATAATACATGGCAAAATCCGTATCACATGCCGTATCATCCCTCGACCATTATCATCCCTCGGGCCAGAGGTCCTAGGGCTGATATTGGTAACTCGGGATGATATGACATGCGATACGGATTTTGCCATGTATTATTCCATATGTAATCTTTCGCAAAATAATGTGATATGTCACATCGCAGTTTGAATAAACAAATGTTTCCCGCACATTTCGCAATTCCGGAACTTACAATTCTCATGCCGAAGTTAACACGGCAAAAACCGGAACCGGAACTTGCAGTTTTCATAGACTTTAAAATCTCATACGACACCGTCATATCACTGGGGTCGATGGTTCAAATTGGGCGAGACATCTCTTGTCATGTAGACTTCAAATATTCAAATAAAGGTCCACTGTTTTCTGTTTTAAACATGTTCGGTTTGATATGGCACTTTTCATTTTTGCTATAAAAATTTATATCCTGCATGCAACAATAATGTAATACATCTATTGAAATAACTTCGCTTATTGTCACATGGCCAGGTGACAATAATTGATTGACATGTCCACTTTGATACAAGCCATATATTGAACTAATATTTATTCCATCACGTGATATTTTGATGGAAGGCTCGTCCGAAGACTCGCCCACCATCAAAATATCACTAGAGGAACAAATATCAGTTCAATATATATAACTTAACACCCTTTTCTATTATTTATTTATTTATTTATTTAGTATGTATTTATGTTTATGTTGTAATGTTTGAATTTGTGTAAATATGTATTGTCATTAATCTCTATATGGAAGAAATAAAGAATGAATGAATGAATGATGCGTGCGTATATACTTACAAACTGATAATGTGATTATTCCACCTCACTCGTCTGGGTTACAGGCAAACATCCATATAAATTTATATATTTACTTGTGTTACATTAATTTTGTTGAATTGTTTTATCTGAATTTGTTGTATTGTTGTGTCTGAATTATGAATGTTATATTTGTAATTGCCCCTTGAGGGACCTTGATTGGAAATGTATCTTACTATCTTACTATCTGTAAATTAAGACAAAGAATAACTAAATATTTCATAGGTGCAGGTTGGTTTGTATCAAGTTTCACTGTACTTTTACTTTAAAACTGGTTAGATCTGAGCTTTCAAGTTTATAAAATTTTATGAAATTTAATAAAAATGTATTCTAATTGCATTTGCACATTCTCTTAAATTCCCTTAATAAGAATCCATAGAGTGTGAACTGGTTTATCTATTACAGATTCTTTTTCTGTAAGGCCATTATGAAAAATCCTTATTAAGGTTTGGGTACCCATTAACCGATTTAACCCTACCCTCAGGTATTGCTGATACTGGTACCAAGTCTGACTGTCCCAAGTTCCTATTGTTATTTACGTTAGTCTTATTTTTTTAAGTGCAGTTAGGGGACGACCATTTGATTTTTTTAGTTGGCTTGGAAGATTTTTTAAATAAATATCATGTCCTGCAAAATTGTGGAAATAAATATTCTGACCTCAACCCCCTTGAAAACAAAACAATAAATAATCTGTCCCCAGATTCTTTGTATGTTATATATAGAATAAATTTTCTGGTCGCGAAGCGGCGAAAAATAAAATGTCTGACCCGCAAAAATTCGAAAATAAATATTCTGACCCGAACAAATCTTCCAAGCCCCCCCCCCCCCNNAAAAAAAAAAAAAATCAGCGGGTTGATAAATTCTTTTTTTTTATTATAATCAATTAAGTTAAAATTCTGTACATTATTAACTGAGCAAAAATCGAAATAACATATTTGAAGGGACTGAAAAAAAAATGGACGGGAGGGGATGATAATCTAAGATATATTTAATTCTGGCTCTTAGTGTTAGATCACCGATGATATTAAACATCATTTTGAACAAAGATAACAGTAGTTACATATTTTCTCTTCTTTGTTGAAACTAAGAATAATTTGAATGGTCTTGAAGGAGTTTTTGAGTCATTTCATATATGCCTTATTGCATTGAAATTTAAATAACGTGAATAAAAGTTTTTGTTTAAGTCCACATCAAATTAATTAATAGATTCTCACCCCCATCGCCCCATTTTTTCTGAGCTCTTTTTTTCAAATATACAGAAATTTTCTTTAAATTCCTATCAATTTTAGTGAAAATCAGTAAAAGATAAAAGATAAAAAAAACCTCCAATCCACCCCAGATTTTTTGTTACAGGTAGATGAGAATCTACAAATTAACTTGATGGGGCCTAATTCTTTAGGATTTTTGTCGATCTAACTTAATTTTGTACATATGCTTACACATATTGTTTGTTATATATTTACACATTCCCTAAATATGATCAAGGAATCAGTAAAAAAAAAATAATTGATTTTCTCAGCGATTTTGTGAAATCCTTGGTTTTAATTAGGGATTTACAAACCCACTGAACAATTTGGTGATTTTACAAATTCCTTGAATTTTCAGTGATTTTACAAAATCCCTAATTGTAACATATTCACATAAAACATCTGAATCGATTGTGGGTTTGACGTTCTTATTAGCCAAATACACAATAAAAATGCTGACTGAATATAGTAGATCTTCACCTCTAAAACAACAAAGCCAACTGGAATTAAACTTGGCCACATTTGTATTTGGTATTCTCCTACAAATACCTACACCCACGGGGAGCTTAGTATAATACTGAACCGGCAATAGATCTATACAGGCATAAAATTGGGCTTTAAGCTGGATAACAGATGTCCTTAAACACTATATACAATTGTTATATTAGAGTTTTGAATTAAATATCTTTATCCTTATTTTAGCTTTTAACATCGCCAGTGCTATTACACCTCATTATGAAAATTGGGCGCCATGGATTGGTAGTTCATCAAGAATAGGTGACAATGTTTTCAACACTGAATACCTAAAGTGTATCCCAGATAATGAAAATGAAATTATTAATTCTGAAGCAGTTCCTGACGAGGTCATTAAAAGTCTAAGGGATGAAAAGGTAGGTTTCTTAAGAAATATGCAGAACTTGAAAATTTATTAATTTCGTTTCTCTAGGAATTGACGTGATGTCAGAGCATCTTTTTTCCAGTAGGAAAGCAAGAAAAAAATTTCGAATAATTTTCACACTGCCAGTAAATAGTCGTAGATACTTCTTACCGGTACCTAGTTATACAAAATTGGAAAAGGTGAAAAATAGTAGCGGGAAATAGACTAGAATATTTTGCCCAAGGTGTTAGCAAGCCTCAAGTCTTCTCTTGCCCGAGGCCAACGGCCGAGGGCAATAGAACACTTTGGGGTTTCTAACACCGAGGAGCATTTAGATTAAATAATATGGAAAGCCATAATCCAAAAGTAGTCCAAAAAGAAGTACTCATTACCAAAAATATCGAAATAGGAAGCCAAATCCAGCACCAAGGACACCTACCTAGTGCCATACACTGATTGGAGCCTCAGTATTTTTAGTTGTTTGAATGTTTATACTAACAGTAAATTTCTATGTTACCTATCCTCGGGTGCTTGCCACTGTCATTAATGCTTTTACACCCATAGCTCTAAATTGATATTTTCAAACAAGTTTTTGAACTTATTTATTATATAATTAGCTTTATTACATACTTAGTAGAAATAAAAGCATTTTTGCATGATCAATATGACCGGAAGTAAACTGTACATATTTTCACACCCCGGGAAAATAATAGGTTATTTTATGCTCCTCGTGCATCTCAGACAAAATAAACGACTTCCGGTCCATATTGGCCTGGGCAAATAAACGACTTCCGGTCCATATCGGCCTGGCATTTCTAAACGTCGGAAGTATGTAATAAAAAGATTAATACATGTGCATTTCCATATTGACCTGATTATCATCCCTCGACCCACATTGTCCCTCGACTTCGTCTCGGGCCAATATGGGTGTCTCGGGATGATAACCAGGCCAATATGGAAATGCCCATGTATTAATCTCTATTTATTAAAGAACCCATATTCAATTCCAAAAAATTTTGATATTAATCCAAAACATCCAACATATGATTCCTTGTTATCTTTTTCAATATTATTATTGGACTCTTAAAAAGATTCCTTCAAAAGTTTATTAGTACTGGGTCAATTTTCAAGTCTATACCAATATTTAAGCATATTGAATCATACAAAATATAGAGTTGGAAAACTTCCTAATTTTCCTCTAACTGCTGCATCGAATGAATTTTATCTAACCCCTTGTGAACCCACGGGTTGGCCCTTTTTAGCAGATAGTAAAATCAACATGTAATCACACTCCTGCGATTTATCTTTGAATTACAGCACGAATATCATACATATAATACTTCATTCCTATTCTATTTTTGAAACAGGCATCAACAATAAGACGATTTTCAAGAGCCTTGGGTTTGCGACCGGTAGGATCTATTGTAGACCTTATTTTGAAAATAAGGGAACACTCAATAAAACAGAGTGAATATGATGCAGCTTACGAGAAAATATTTGGTACAACAGGTATGGTTGATTTAAATTCACAATTTAAGGTGAACAGGGGCTACATTTGTTTAAGTATTTGCAGTTGTTGTCTGCATGTTATTTTGAATACATTTATATTATAAACATGTTGATTGGAAAAAATAAGCTGTTAACGGGTTTTGCATAGTTTTTCGTGGCATGTAAATCCAATACGTGGAAGAAACTGATGACAATTTCAACCTCAGATTCAATAACCACAGATCAGATTTTCTGGAAAAAAAAACAGGTATGGTCCACTCGCACGACATCTGAGAAACACTGGACACACTCACATTCCAAATCATCAAAGTGAATTCAAACTGGGACAAGGAGGAAAGGAGAAAAAAGGAGAAATTTTGGATGTTTCGATTAAAAACGCTTGAACCTGATGGTCTTCATATAATGAATTCAACAACATACAACGGGAAATATTTGTTTTTGATAAAAAAAAACAGAAAATTTGATTGGTTGATTATGGATTCAAATTCAAATTCAAATTTTTGTTGGGTTATGTTCATGAGTAAATTGTTACAGCTTCTGACTGATTGTTCATCTTTTGTCAGTCAATATGTGTCTGAGGAAGGATCACGGAGACCTGAAATATAACACAATTTGGTGTATATTTAAGCAGTTCATTATTTAAATACCCGAGGGCGTCAATTGTAGATTTTACCGTCGAATCAAGATTGACGCCCTCGGGTATTCAAATAATGTACTGTTATTGCGATTATAATGCAATTAATACGATTTCATGTTCTATTTTTTGACTAATGTATTTGTAACAATATAAGGAACTAGATTAAACAGGGAACATACTTTGTCCAAGGTTCGTAGATGGTGGAATTGACGGCCAGTTTTGACCAATCAAAACCTCCGTTATATTAATGTTGCATCCGAATTTTAATTCTTTAGTGTTGTTATAGTCACTTTATATTTGTTTTATATATTATCTTACCTTTTTCGTGCAATTTCATTAATCTCCGGTTTCAATCGTTGATTAATCCAACGTATCAATTGTAGATTAATCCAACGTTTCAATCGTTGAATAATCATACACTCAGTAAACACAGTTGCTGGTTGCCGTATAAAACGTCAGTGAACATTTTGTTTGTATTCTTCATAGTATGACAATTTTACACACACACACACATACACACACACACACATACACACACACACACACACACATAACGACGTTCGCAACAATCACGCCTAGAAACACTTGACGACGCTATTGTTCATTTACCATGAATATCTCAATTGAGGTGAAACCGGTAGAGATCATTGAACAGTGAATTAGTGAACAGTGAACAGTTAAGAGGAATACGAAATGAACTGATATTAGTGTATATGGACTAAATTTAATTGTTTATTATTGGAAATATATTTTATCGCATTTTTAACACTTATTTTTTTTCTATATAATATGACTTGTTAGAATCAACATTGATATATGTATATACTTCCAGTAAATAAAAATAAAGTTAAAAAAATGCTTGATTGCAGGTGGATGGATCATAGGAGTTTGTCCTCATTCCGTAATATATGCTGCCAAATGTTTACTACGAGGTGAGAGCCCGAGAGACTTTGTTGATGTCATTCGCTCATTCAAACACAGACCCAATATCGTTCTGGTTGATGTTGCAAACAAAGTTGCAGCATGTGGTAATAGGGTGGAAGCTGGAATGTTTTCTCCCAATGAAGGTCGTATTGCCGAAGCAACAGAAGACAATTTACAGTTGGCAGCTGAAGGTAAAGCTGAATTCAAGCTCCAGTTATCAGGCCAAAACGAATTGGAAGGAGCACAAAGAGGGTCAGGGCCATCTTACAATCCAACGTCTGGTTCCAGTAACCATTACAGTTTGTTTGATTGGTTCCATGAAGGAAACTGTAAGGATCAAATAGAAATCTTACGTAATGTATCTCTGGTGGAAGGTGTGGCCGGCGTTACAGATACACAAGCTGCGGAGCAGTTTTTCAGCTCACTGAAGCGGGATTTGTACTACCTTAATCAAATGTCTCCTGCAGTACATGTATTTTCAAGCAGGCTACTATTTCATTTACATAATGAAAAAATTAATAAAAAATTTGGCAACATCAGCAGAGCTTGACCTCTTCTTGTCTGGCAGTCAGTGAAATTGGTCAAATTTTTCATGGCAATATCACACCAGCTGCTGAAGTTTACCATGACAATATCACGATTAA